>MJUT01032535.1:176526-187730 GCA_002080005.1 Gigantidas platifrons
GGTACACACATTAACTAGTTAGTGGGGTTCGAACTGTTCCTTTTTCATGATTTGATCCCAAAATATTAAATGAGCTATTCCAATCTATCAAACCAATATGCATATAGAATAAAGTCAGTTTTGAAGGTCGAGACAGACATTGTCACTACAATCGAAGCGAGTCTGGTGGGACAAGCTATGATACTCCAGTGATTATATAAGTCGAGATCTTGAAATCTAACGTTATTGTTTTTATCTGTAACGTTAATGTAGTTGACCTCACACTGCCCAATAATTTCCAGTATCAGGGTCAGTTCGGTCATCCTGAGAATATTACTCGTCATCAGCAAAAAAATGCCAAAATTGCAGATCAATTCATAGATTAAACTTATTATGCATAGCTAACCTTCACAAAATGGTTGCCTATCCATATCCCAGAGACTATATGCTTGGTCATCCTTTCGCAAACAAAATGTATTACGGGTACCGTTTAGTTGTGCATTTTCATCACAAGAAAACGCACATTGCGAACCACGTCGAGTACCTGTACAATTCAAGTTCATATACGGTACAGGGTAAAGCTTCCGACATCTTAATTCTGTAAAAATAGCACAAAGATATAGTGAATGAATGGATAAGTGACTGTTGCTAAAGACAAATTGAGAAATTTTTCAATAATATCATGGCGAGAACAAGTTCCATTTTGATAATATTGTAATGTCTGTTTTGAACTAGACCAACACGACGAGATTGCAATTCATAGAATTAGGCTACAGTTGTTAGTATTTATTTGTCGCTCTACTATGAACAAATTTCCTGATTCCGTGATGATCAATATATGTTTTTTTCTCGATCAATTTAACCACTACATAACAGAGGCGGATCTAACATAAAAATGTTTGTCAAAATGTTTTGCGAATTGTTTATGTATCATACCCCAGAGGTCAGTATTTTTACATACTGACATGGTTTACTAGATATATTCATTATTGACATGCAGTTCCTAAACAATGTAATTATCATTAAAACTAATGTTCACCTCTCTCTACCATATACTTCCTTAGTCGATTTATCATTAAAACTAATGTTCACCTCTCTCTACCATATACTTCCTTAGTCGATTTATCATTAAAACTAATGTTCACCTCTCTCTACCATATACTTCCTTAGTCGATTTATCATTAAAACTAATGTTCGGCTATTTTGGTACAGACCGTTTTATAAACAGAGATGAAACTAAATTAGTCGATTTATCANNAACTAATGTTCACCTCTCTCTACCATATACTTCCTTAGTCGATTTATCATTAAAACTAATGTTCACCTCTCTCTACCATATACTTCCTTAGTCGATTTATCATTAAAACTAATGTTCACCTCTCTCTACCATATACTTCCTTAGTCGATTTATCATTAAAACTAATGTTCACCTCTCTCTACCATATACTTCCTTAGTTGATTGTGGCTATTTTGGTACAGACCGTTTTATAAACAGAGATGAAACTAAATTAGTTTTATGACCCAATTATCCCCTTTTTGTGATATCATGTGGTCGTGGTAGATATAATGAAAGTTATTTTTATTGGTGATGTTGTGGGGTAATCATCAACCTTCCGTAATTAAGTAATGTACCACTAAACAGTGTCACATAAAGTTGCTTCTAAGGGAACATTTTTCATGCATATATAGGAATATAACAAGCTCAACAATTAAAAATTACGTCTAAAGAGTAATGGTCTTTAACCAACATATTCTACCTTCCTAGTTAGTAGTCAGTTAACTAAGAGTAATGGTCTTTAACCAACATATTCTACCTTCCTAGTTAGTAGTCAGTTAACTACGAGTAATGGTCTTTAACCAACATATTCTACCTTCCTAGTTAGTAGTCAGTTAACTACGAGTACTGGTCTTTAACCAACAGATTCTATCTTCCTAGTTAGTAGTCAGTTAATTACGACCATTCATTGACTCTGCTATTGTACTGTCCATGTTTATGTTGTCATTCATTGACTCTGCTATTGTACTGTCCATGTTTATGTTGTCATTCATTGTTGTGATAATATGTGGTCTTTTGAGTGGAATCGAAGTCATCAGGAGGAAGGTTTGGGATCCTATTAACATGCATATACCAGCCACATGTATTTGTCTGTTCAAAGCCAGTACCTGGATTTCAAACATCATATGTCATGGGTTTTTTTTTGTGCTAAGTGAGTTCAGTTAAACAGAGAGGTCATTGTTCATTTTGTTGGTATTTCCGGAATTCATGACCATGACTGTTTAAACTTTCTTTTCATATTGAGACCGGAATGGGATTTCCTCTGGCAGGTAAAGAATGTAGAGTTGGATGGAGAGAGATAAAATCAAAAAATAATATTATTTGTTTTTACTATCTCATATCGGAAGGTACAGGTCTAGATATAAAACTACTCCTTATCATATTCTATGAGAAAAATAAAATAATAAAATAGGCAATCTTACGTTTTACTATGACACTGAATGTACATTGCTTAGCTTTATTTCCAGTGGAATCTTCTGCCTGGTATGTTACTGTGTACGAAGTAACTTCTTGAAATGTGAAAGGAGATGGTCCAGATACCTGACGAGGTTTTATAGAGTGGTCTTTATTATCAGTGACTGCAGGACGAGTCCAATAAACATTGGCCTCATTCTTGTTGTTTCCGGGAAAAAACATTAATGTTCCTGGACAGTTTACAAAAGTAGGTGGTTGTACATCTAAATAGAGAATAGAATAAACTAAACATTCTTTGTCGAGACTCATGTAATGATAAATCAGCCAATAACACAGATATCAAGTACAAATACATTAATATGTGATTTAATGTTATAATACAGTGTACAAAAAGAGGAAAATATACACTGTTTGTCTAAGTGTATATAGTCGGACGTCTTCCTTTCTCACTTCGGACTGTCGTGGTCGTGATTGTATGGTATGGTAGTTGGCTCTACAACTACCTATGCAATCAGCGCCTATCACCACTAACGCTGTGAGTTTGAACCCCGCTCATGGCGACGTGTACTAGATACAACATTATGTGATCAAGTTTGTCAGTGACTTGTGGTAGGTCGGTGGTTTTCTCCGAGTACTCTGGTTTCATCCACCAACAAAACTGACCGCCGCGATATGACTGAAATATTGTTGAGAGTGGCGTTAAACATATAAACCGCCAAGCCTTTTCTCACTAATGAGATACAAAATTGCACAAATCGTATGCCGCGAAAACGACAAGCTTGTAGATGTAGTAGAATTTTTATTTCTAAGCAATTCTCAAGCAAGAATATCATAAATAGAAATATGTAACTTTATTTCATCAGTAATATAGATGCAGTGTATATACATTTAATGAATTCGATTTTATTGTTTCTCAATAATATTTCCCAAAAACTTCGTGTGGTATATACACTAAGTTCTGTTATTATGTAAACACTTTCTATTATGCGTTTATTTACATTAACCTTTAAATTTTAAATTATAAGAATTAATACGTATTTCCCTTATAACGGTAACACATAATTATGTTGAAAATATTCAGTCAATGATTAAAAATTATAACCTTTGCAATATGGATCATTGCCATTCCAGTTACCAGACACAAGACAGACTTTGGTTCGTCGTATATGTGGTGGAATGTCATAACCGTATTCACACTTATATGTACAGATGGATCGGAAATAAAAATCTGCAGTACAGGAATAAGTTAGCTTCCTCATTGGAACAATATCTGTACATTTCTCCTCTGAAAAGGCAATTTTATTTCCGGTTTAGACTGATCTGCATTTGTGATTGATAATAATGTTATTATTGATTAGTCGAGAAACAAAAACAATGACACAAAGTATTTGGAAGAATTTCCTTGTCTAGGGGAAATGAAAATTGCTTTATAAGCGCTTTCAATAATAATAAGAATCGTCGGGACTTACAAAAGTGTAACGATCACAACACTACGAGGATTTATCTGCCAATTGACCCACGGTTGAGTGGAGAGTTATTGAAGCGTGATCAGCTGTGGGTTACCGACTATCTATCATATTATGACTTGACCAGAACTATAGCTTCAGTCTATTTTCTCACTGCAACCTATTTATTTTTGCTTCACATAGTTTGAAGAGAATATCTTGATTTAAAATAGTATCAAACATCAGACCCCTCGGCAATGACGATATGCAAAATCAATATTGTCCAGTGTCAGTTATGTAGGTATTTCATACATGTCTTCAGATAATATATACTTTCCCACTTTTTATACTTTTTATACTTGACTTTCGGACGGAAATATTATTAGAGTAAATAAATTTAAAAAAATCATATTTTACTTTCACAATGTGGCTCTTTAGCAATTGACCATTGGCCATAATCCAAACATTCACTCCGGGATGGACCACCTTTTAGTTCATGACCTTGGTAACATCCATAGTGACATACTGTTCCCATTACCATATCTGTACTTGGGTAGCACCTTCTGTAGCCGTCTGGTATATTACGTGATAACGGCGGACATCTGATAACTACAATTGTCAACAGTAAATTCTGATCTACCAAATATTTGTTTTCCATATTTTGTATCCATATGATTTTTCACATATAAAGGAATAACCCAGGGGGTTATATTACTACCTCACCCAGAGACACTAATAAAATGAAAAACAAAAAATACCTAACGGTCAGAATACTTCCAAACAGAAAGAGACAAATTCGATAATCCTTACACGCAAATACCTGACCACTCACTTCAATGGCTTTGTACATACACATCAATAAAGAAAAGTGGGGGTTTAAAACAGTGTATTACATAACGATGATAAAGGTGTCATCTTTCAAACAGCTTTGACATGTCTACATACTTCCCTTTTACATAGACAAGTAACAGATTATAAAACATCATATTATGGTTACATAAATCTGTATAGCATAATTACGGAAAGTGGCTTCCAAGTAACCAAATTAATATGTTTACATAACATGCACCAATTATGCTTAGCAAACTTATGACTATAGTTTTACAGATTTAAAGCTGGTCCAATAGAATTTAACTTGTATGTCTAGTCAGAATTATAAAAGTTACAGTACTGACTAAATGTTTTGTTTGCTATTTACAATGTTGTCGGATCTCGATTTTCTACAGTCTACGACTGATGTAAATAAGGGTAATAACAAAATTACCGAACACCGAGCAATCTTCCAAAGGGAGAGGCAAAACTCATAAGTCAACAAACAGACAAAATCAGTCAACAAACGGTAAACTGGGAAAACCGCAATGGCCCTGACTTGGTACAGGTATTTCCAAAGAAATGGTGAGTTGAATCAGATTTTACGGCGTCAAACCTCCCGCTCCCATTACGGTTAAAAGGTTCCCGTTATCACTAAAGCAGCATTTTTAACAATACTGGGACAAATTAGGTATAATAGTAGTCAACGCAGTACCTTATGAAAATCCATCGTTTAGTATCGTCTCTGCAGAACGGTTTAACTAAATCTTCTTACGCAATTTGATTTCAAATGAGAGGTTGAATGACGTCATGTCTAAACCACGATTACTTAATCCTTATCTTTATACATTTTCAATATTTACTTTATGAAAATCCATCGTTTATTATCGTCTCTGCAGAGACAGAATATTTTTTGACAAGATCTTGGTATCGGAATATAAACTTTTTAAGAGATCGAATAAGGCGAATCTTTTTAAATTTCAAACTTAAATGCATTCGTTCTCCTCATCATTATTGTGTTTTGGAAAACATGAACAGCAATAAAAAAAAAATGTGTTGATGTCTACGCCTGAGTTTTAAATATTTTTTCTTTAATGTTAATTAAAATGCCATAGTTTTGTTTTGTTTGCATTGTTTGACCTCAAATCGTACAGAAACAAACAAATGTATATTCCAGTTACACAAGAATATTTCTGTTAGATAGTTTTGCTTTCATTTGTGATGACAACAGCCCACATGCTATAAAAAATATTGGTGTACACCAACCTCGTACGTGGACCACAAAATTACACGTAGCCATGTTTCCACTTCTGTCTCTTGCATAGTATCCAACCAGTGTACTGCCTTCAGAAAATGGCCGTCCTGATCCTGGTCCATTCAAATGAACACTGCCAAAAATATATGTATAATTGCTAAAGATCATTTACTTTATGTATTTCGTCTTCAGGTAGTCATATTCGTGCAACAAAACTCATAGAGGAAACATTTTCCTGGTTATTATAAAATAACGAATTGCTCAAGTGCAGATGGGTGAAATGAGAACTTTTGTTCAAATGCGTTTTTGTGTTTTTTCTGATCAGAAAAACTTGAAGATACCAAAGGAGTAATCAGAAGACGTAATGTCAAAGGAGTAATCAGAAGACGTAATGTCAAAGGAGTAATCAGAAGACGTAATTCAAAGGAGTAATCAGAAGACGTAATGTCAAAGGAGTAATCAGAAGACGTAATGTCAAAGGAGTAATCAGAAGACGTAATGTCAAAGGAGGACATATAATACAATGGCGAACAGAAAAAAAGACAAACGCTTTTCTACAGAACACTACGCACAAGACTAAAGATTGAACAACACGAACCCCACTACCAATCGTTGGTGAACTCATGTGCTCCGGAAGGGTAAGCAGTTCCTGCTGCACATTTGACATTCGTCGAGTTACTATTATACAAACCCAGTGATAAGTCATGAATGAGGAAAGAACCCTGTGATTAGATTGCGATTTTAATCAGAAGAATATATGAAATGTCAGGTGTTTATTCATGTTATTGGATTACGTCACCTAACAACAAAGGCATAACGTCTTAATGACTTCATTGTTTGTTTTAAAAGTACATAATTAACGTAATTGAAATAATATCTAACACAATGTTCAAACAATTATCTACAAAACATTATAATTAAGAAAATTAAAAATTGAGAAAGACGAACCACACAAAAATTGAGGGTGAACTCAGGAGCTCTAGTACGGTAGGCAGTTCATGCTCCACATGTGGAACTCGTCGCGTTTCTCTTACTACAAATCCAGTGTTAAATCACTATTTCGAATGCTTTGTCAATAGTATGGGTGACCTCGTAAAATATCAAATGCATAGGCTAAATATTCCTTTCTGGAATCTGGACATCTGGACACAGCAATACATTTAGCAATTATTTGTGAATATAAAAACGTACGCTCATAGCCAAAATATTTGAAAGCCAAATAATGTGCACGTCTTGAGTGCAACAAAACCAAAAGATCTAAAATGATAACCACAATCAGTTACGGTCACCTATTCCTTGTGAGGAGAAACTTTGCTTAGTTAATAATTACATTATTTAGGGACTTTAAATTTCTATAATAAATATTATGTCATATAAATTGGAAAATAAAACCATATTAAAAACATTTTTGAAAATCTTGTTATCTTTTAAAATGTCTTCATTAATCATACCCCATAGTCAATAGGTATAATCTCTTCCTCCATCTGCATATTGCATAATAATATAAAAGTTATAAATAACACGCTATTTGAGATCTCCTCGAAGATCAAACAAATCAGACCTCATACTCGGCATTTTAATTATACTACAAAATCGAATTATCACAGAAAAGAATGCGCATGTCAATGTCATATGAGGACTATTTTAGCTTTCAAGGGAATGTGTATTTGTGTGGGGTGCTGGTGTGGGTGCTACTGCTGCAACAGAAATAAGATAATGTGATTTGAAAGTATGGCTTAGGGGTAAAATCCAAAACTTTAACCATAACTTCACTAACTCATTGTTGTAGAAATCTACTGCTACAACAGAAATAAGATAATGTGATTTGAAAGTATGGCTTAGGGATAAAATCCAACACTTTAACCATAACTTCACTAACTCATATTGTCGTAGAAATACATAAGCCTATAAATGAATAATCGGGATTGAACAATTTTCTGTATTTTTTTTTTATCATTTATTGGAAATTATTTCTCATGTAGTTATTTCCCATATCCATTTTTGTTTGACAATATCAAGTAAGAATATGAAGAAATGTGAGGTATGTGCCTTTCAAGATGAGGCAAAACTAATAAAGACTTACCCTTAAATAACTTTGATAAAATGCTCGATAAACAAGACAATTTTGCCCTTAAGAACCCGCAGGCTCAAATTTCCGGATTGACGCCGACCACTACTATTAGTATACATTGGTTAGTGCGGAAAAATAGAATATTGTGAAAGTATAGCTTGTTCATATATACCCAAAGTTTAAGATGAATTCATGTTGTGATATATATATCTTAGAAGGGGCGCACACGCGTATCATATGGCGAGGCACAACATTGTGGGCGCTTTCAACACTATATTTTATGGAAAAAAAATTGTCCTATATTGCTTTTGCTAAATTTATTATCGTTAAAAAAACTGTCGATAACAGTATTGTAATTGCTTTAGCATCGATGTTTCAGATATGATATTTATGGTCACCAATAATGGCGGCAAGAATAACGTCAACTAGTGAAAAGGAACGATAACCCCGAAATGACAAATTTCTAAAATCGTCAATAGGGCGATGTTTCACATTGTCTGAGACTTTGTAATAGTTACTTATTGTGACTGTATGAAATGAGAAAACAGTCATCGTGCGCAATGTATAATTTTAAATACTGTGTCACACTAAAATATAATTCAAATTAGGCCTGTTGGTTCAAAGGTGACATTATCATCATGTCCTGGTAACTTGTTCCTGCCAGTAATAATCAACGTAAACGAGTAATATTTCTAACTCAAATAAAAATTGTTTCAGTTTAATAGTAAATTATGCCCTTCCAATACATTTGAACTTTTATACTTATGGAAAATAAATCCCAGATATGTTCAACGATAATCTTACCCTATTTAATGTAAGCATATTTCTTGCTTTATTGCGTACATATTAGAACAAACCTCAGATGTCCGTCTCTGTTATCCCATGCTGTAGGTGTTGACCAACTCACAAATGTGTATAGTTGAATTGGAATAGCATTAACGTAAATATCATCTGGACAATTATTTATTTCTGGGTCAGTATTGTCCCCTGTTAATAAACATTCAAATTACAAAAGTTCAATCATATTCAATTACTATCTTCATATACAATAGGTTATAGGTACCACATGTGGAGCAGGAACTATTTACCATTCCGGAGCACCTGAGTTCACCCTCGGTTTTTAGTGACGGTTCGGTGTATGTCAACCTGAAGCTGGGAATGTGACATTATATAACCTGTCTAGAATGTATAACGTATTAATTGTTGTATCTATCTATTATAGAGAAAATATGTTGTGTTATTAGATATATAATAAACCATTTGTACATTTCTGATTGCATGCTAAATATGTATATTTATGAAAATATCCTCCCCCCTTTTTTACGGTGGTCAAAATGATACCCTTCCAATGGACGAGGAAGGGAAAGGTAAAAACATTGAGAATAATTTGTAGATATTTGAACGCTATCAAAAGAAAACAGAGAACAATTGTACATCGAATGGAAAATTACAAGTTGTTACAACATTAATATTTTGTATAGATTATGAGAAAAAAATATACGTCATTTTCATTGAAATTTTTAAGGAACCAAATTGACCAGATTAAGGGGAAATAACTACTATATAACGTGATTTTCAAAAGTAGTTACTCCATTTTAATGACGCGCACAAGTAGTTACTCCATTTTAATGACGCCCAAAAAGGGCCACGTCATTGTTATTTGTCAGGTAAAGGTATTATATGTTATAATTGTGCATCAATATCTTACAATCATAAATGTATACTAACTTCTTCGTGGAAAAGAACATCTGGTAAATAAACAAATAATCGCAGCCAACAAACTAAATATAAATCTTTTCCGCCTTCTTTTTCCTTTTCCTTCAGCTATACGTCCTCTGAACATATCCTTGGAACCTGATGGCAATACAATATGCAATTTGTTTATACCCAACAATTGTTTGTCACATGTCTTGATCTCACATCGTTTAAGCATAAAGCTGTGCATTGTGATGCAAATATTTTGTATGATAAACTTTGATTGCTTAAAGTTTTACTTAAAATCCACCAACTACAAACGGTTCTCATGTGAACGGTCGGCCATATTGAATTCTTAATATCAAACATGCTGATAAATACAGTATAACTGAATAAAACAACATTGTTGGCAACAAGAACTATGATTAATGGGATTTAATGCACATTTGGAGCATAAAGGTAGCAAGCAAATGCCAAAGTTTACGGTTTACTCTAAAGGCAACACATGAAGTCATGTCATGACTATGACCTTATGAGGTAAATACGGGGTTTATTCATCATTGCTTGTACTTTTGGCCTTTTGTCCTTTGGCTATTCTATTGTTTGTCATTCGATTTACGGCTTCTGATTACCCCTTTGGTACCTTAGATTTATGACTTCTGATTACCCCTTTGGTACCTTATATTTATCACTTTTGATTACCCCTTTGGTACCTTAGATTTATGACTTCTGATTACCCCTATGGTACCTTAGATTTATGACTTCTGATTACCCCTTTGGTACCTTAGATTTATGACTTCTGATTACCCCTTTGGTACCTTAGATTTATGACTTCTGAGTACTCCTTTTGTACCTTAGATTTATTACTTCTGATTATCCCTTTGGTACCTTAGATTTACGACTTCTGATTACCCCTTTGGTACCTTAGATTTACGACTTCTGATTACCCCTTTGGTACCTTAGATTTACGACTTCTGATTACCCCTTTGGTACCTTAGATTTACGACTTCTGATTACCCCTTTGGTACCTTGGATTTACGACTTCTGATTACCCATTTGGTACCTTAGGTTTACGACTTCTGATTACCCCTTTGGTACCTTAGATTTATGACTTCTGATTACCCTTTTGGTACCTTAGATTTACGACTTCTGATTACCGCTTTGGTATCTTAGATTTACGGCTTCTGATTACCCCTTTGGTACCTTAGATTTATGACTTCTGATTACCCCTTTGGTACCTTAGATTTACGGCTTCTGATTACCCCTTTGGTACCTTAGATTTACGGCTTCTGATTACCCCTTTGGTACCTTAGATTTATGACTTCTGATTACCGCTTTGGTACCTTAGATTTACGACTTCTGATTACCCCTTTGGTACCTTAGATTTACGGCTTCTGATTACCTCTTTGGTACCTTAGATTTATGACTTCTGATTACCCCTTTGGTACTTTAGATTTACGACTTCTGATTACCCCTTTG
>MJUT01032535.1:227489-242521 GCA_002080005.1 Gigantidas platifrons
ATAAAAAGGCAGACAAAACAATGACAGACAATACAATGGTCAATAAAAGAAGTCAGACAATACAATGGTCAATAGAAAAAGGCAGACAATACAATGGTCAATAGAAAAAGGTAGACAATACAATGACAGACAATACAATGGTCAATAGAAAAAGTAAGACAATACAATGGTCAGTAGAAAAAGTAAGACAATACAATGGTCAATAGAAAAAGTCAGACAATACAATGGTCAAAAGAAAAAGTCAGACAATACAATGGTCAATAGAAAAAGTCAGACAATACAATGGTCAATAGAAAAAGTCAGACAATACAATGGTCAATAACAAAAGTCAGACAATACAATGGTCAATAGAAAAAGTCAGACAATACAATGGTCAATAGAAATAGTCAGACAATGCAATGGTCAAAAGAAAAAGTAAGACAATACAATGGTCAATAAAAAAAAGTAAGACAATACAATGGTCAATAGAAAAAGTCAAGACAATACAATGGTCAATAGAAAAAGTCAGACAATACAATGGTCAAAAGAAAAAGGCAAACAATATAATGGTCAATAGAAAAAGTCAGACATACAATGGTCAAAAGAAAAGGTCAGACAATACAATGGTCAATAGAAAAAGAACAAAAGTACAATCAATGATCTACAAAACACTACATAGAAATCTAAAGATCCTGAAACACGAACCCCACTAAACATATATAAAGTTATTAACATAATAACAATAAAATAAAGCCAGAACAGTTCCAATATCCAATCAAGAAACCGTAGGATACATTCTGTCCTGTAGAATAACTATTTAGAAGACAGGCAATCCGGTTACAAGAACAACAGATCAAATACAATGTAAAGAGAATAAATAAAACCTGACATAAAAGCTAATGAACTAGTATTTAAGTCTAGATTGACGCCAAGCTCCGGAAGGAAGACTTTTTTGGTCATATTAATATGTCTAAAATGTCCAAAGAATGTTACAGTATAAACACATATAATTTTAGATACAAAACTCTATTTATGTCTCTTCCAATGCAGAATGACGCCCACTTTATTCACTATTATATTTATATTATATTTTCTTGACAGTAATGCCTTGTGTTACTCTTTTTAATTGTGATAATGTACGTATACAAAGTGTGTATTTTCTATAATTTCAGCAAACCCCTGTTCTCCTTTAAACTTGCCTTTAAATAGTGCAATTGTTTGCAGCAACTGGAAACAAGATTATGGCCAGTTTTGCTTTTTTCTATGCCAACAATCTTACACAGTCCCTCGTGGAGTTAACCCACATCAGTGGTATATATGTGGTGCATCGGGTTCATGGATTCCTGGATCTACACTACCGAATTGCTCAGGTTCGTTATTCATATGTTGACCGAAATGTATTGAAAGTTCTGCAATTTTAAATATCTCTTTTCTGAAAACTTTTCAACAACTTGTGAATAGAACAGATATGATATTAAATTGCATATGTGTACGTTGCAAGAAGAAAATGTTAATGAATCACTAGTTCTCAGTTTTGGTGACTGCTATATAAAGGAACCTAGTTTTGCTTACTTGTACATGTGTAGATGGATTAATGAAGATGTCTAAGTTGTCGTACACCTAGCTATTATATAAATTTTACACCTTTTTTTCTTCTTCAAATATATGCCGAAATGAATGTTCTCTCAAGCTTGTGTTTTTCATCTTATTTTGAAATAAAAACGTAGATATCACATTTAGGTCGAACGAAACTATACTCAAAATCGAAAGATTGGAAACCCAAATAATTCAAAATTTTCGGAGCAATAAACCAAAGGGCCTAAACAGGATAGCCATGCATCAGCTAAGGTCACCTATTCCTGAATGAGGAGAACCCTAGTTATGTTTCCCCTTCGAACGAAGGGAAACATATTGTTTAAGTCTGATTTTTTTCTTCCGCTTCCGCTTTTCTTACTTCCGCTTCTTCTGATTCCGCTTCTTCTGCTTCTTCTCAGCGAAGCTTGTCCAGATCATAACTTTTTTGTCTTTCGAGATAGGTCAATGATATTTGGTATGTGGGTGCATGACCATAAGGCGGTGTGTCGCGTAATGACCTTCATGGGACCTTGCCCTTTGACCTCAAGGTCAAATAATTGTTTTTTAAATAGTATTTTCTTGTCAGGGCAGTAGTAGGGTGTGAGGTTTTTTAGTCAACCTAAAACATGTGAAGGGGTGGAGGGAACCATATATGGGTAGACCCCGCCCATATGTCATATAAGGACATGTCTCCATCCCCGGAACTGACGTCACAAAAAATCGAAATGTTCAAAAATCCATATATGGTCATGATATTTTTATTCACATCCATTGATTTAAAAAGACGCTTAGATCCATGTCGTTAAAATGGGAAAAGTCAATTACGATTTTGACCTCGATATCACACGCGCTATGGTCATATGTTTTTAATTCATCAGATGATAACAAGTACATCAGTTCTTTTTCATCTACACACGGACAACACACATATCAAATATCCATCGCACGCACTGGTTATTTATCTTGACTCGACTACGCATATGCTATAAACACATGTCAGTATAAACCTCAACAGATAGAATAATTGAAGAGCGTAATTACGTAGATGTTTTTATTGATAAATATCTTTAATTGTGTGTTAATTAATGATTATATACTATAAGTAATAATTACTTTTTAGAATAATAACGTATAAAAACAGAGTTTGACCTTAGAAAACCCTCTGACTTCTGATAAGGCTATACGTTTCAGCATCGTCTGCATTGAGGATTAAATTTCAATTGATCTGACCTCGAGGAACCTCTTGATCGCTATGTGCTACTGATGAACCACTCGAGTTAATTGATTCCATTCTGTAGCAAAACAAAAAAATGTCCTGAATGTGATGAATCATATTCCAACGAAGGGGAACCATATTTGGTCGTTCTTTCGTCGTGGTGCGGGGAATTTTTTTACTATGAGTCATATTGCGACGAGAGCATCATCATGACCATATATGGATTTTTGAGCATTCAAATTTGTTGTGACGTCAGTTCCAGGGGGTGGAGATGTGTCCTAATATGACATATGGGCGGGTTCTACCCATATATGGGTCCATCCACCCCTCCACAGGTTTTTAGGTTGACTAAAAAACCTCACACCCTACTAATCCAGGCCATAACATTTTTGTCTTTCGAGATAGGTCAATGATAATATTGGTATGTGGGTGCATGACCATAAGGAGATGTGTCACGTACCGTAATGACCTTCGTGGGACCTTGACCTCAAGGTCAAATAATTGTTTTCATACAGTATCATTCAACTCATAATGTATAACTTATTGTTGTACAGATGGCCACATTAAGGGGAGACATAAGTTTTAGGTATCTAATACAGTTCTTCTTAGTTCTATTAATAGTTACATTATTTAGGAACTGTAAACTCAATAATAAATATATATAATAAACCATGTCAGTGCCGAAGTACTGACTACTGGGCGGATGATAACATCGGGTGATTATAGTCCACCGGTAGGGGTATCGACATAGAAGTTCTTCTCTGTGTAGTTTTACATGTTTTGCCTTTGAAAACAAAAGGTTTTTTTCGTTTCTATTTTTTTTTCTTTTTCTTTTTTGTCTTTTCGTTATTTCTTTTCTTTTATTTTGTTTAACTTCTTATTTTTTCAAATGTTTTTTTTTTTTGCAAAATTAGAATTAATGTAATTTTCAAGCGCTTTTAATCTTTTTATCACGATAATTTACCATGTTCTTTTTAAATCGTAAGGACTTGTCTTCATTTAAATTTGTCTCATACTTTGCAAGTTCTGTCTTAATATATGGTTTTATTATTTTTTACTTTTTTTTTTTTTTTGTTGCCTACATTTTCATATTTTCAAATAAGATTCGATGGAAAAGTTTAAAGATATTAAATGGGTGATCACAAGCCGTAAATCGAAGAACAGACAATGCAATGTGAAAAAAGTCAAAAGGAAAAACAATAATCTACAATGGACTGCACAGAAAACTGGAGATCGAGCAACACGAACCCATTAAACATTGGGGATGAACATCAGGTGATCTGGAAGAGTAGCAGTTCCTGCTCCACATGTGGCTCACTGTTGATCTATTTATCTAAAAATGAAAAGAAGCCTGCCCGGTCCTTTAATTTCACGTTCCGCTATATAGATGATGGCCTTTCACTAAATAATTCTAGGTTTGGTGATTTTGTTGATTACATCTATCCCATTGAGCGTGAAATAAAGGATACCACAGACACAGATAGGTCTGCTTCATATCATGACCTACACCTCGAAATTGACAGTGAAGGGCGGTTAGGAACGAAACTTTACGACAAAAGAGATTATTTCAATTTTTCCATCGTGAACTTTCCATTCATATGTAGCAACAATCCAGTAGCACCTGCATATGGCGTATATATCTCTCAATTGATACGATATTCTAGAGCTTGTGGTTCCTATCAGGATTGATTGATTGATTGATTGATTGATTGATTGATTGATTGATTGATTGATTGATTGATTGATTGATTGAGATTGATTGAGATTGATTGATTGATTGATTGATTTTTGATGTTTAACGCCACTTTCAGCAATTTTTCAACTATATCATGGCGACCAGTTTTAGTGGTGGAAGAAGCCGGAGTACGCGGAAAGAACCACCGACCATGGGCAAGCAACTGGTAAGCTTTATCACTTGCGGCTGCGAGTCGAGTGCACCTTTTTTTGCAATTTACAAAGCCTGGCGCGAACCCACGCCGTATTGGCTTGTATGAGTTGTTAGGTAATCCAACTACCTAACTCATTGAGCCACCCGGGCCCTCTCCTTAATAGAGGGTTGCTGCTAACAAGGAAGCTACTGAACCAAGGGTTCCTCTTAGTTAAGTTGAAGTCATCATTTCGAAAGTGTTACGGTCGTCACCATGACTTGGTTGACCGTTATGAAATATCTGTGTCACAAATGACCACGGATATGTTCCACTAGTCGTAAACACTTCCCGGTCCTTTCCTCGTTTATGACTTACCACCAGGTTTGTAACTAGATTAACACGACGGGTGTCACTAATGGAGCAGCAACTGCTTACCCTTCCGGAGCACCTGAGTTCACCCCAGTGTTTAGTGGGGTTCGTGTTAC
This sequence comes from Gigantidas platifrons, assembly GCA_002080005.1. Classification (NCBI taxonomy): domain Eukaryota; kingdom Metazoa; phylum Mollusca; class Bivalvia; order Mytilida; family Modiolidae; genus Gigantidas; species Gigantidas platifrons. The sequence goes on from MJUT01032535.1 coordinate 232,613, forward strand.
TCGATCTTTAGTTTTATATGTATGTTTTGTAGATCGTTGTTTGTCATTTTGTACTTTTTCTGTTGGTCATTGTGTTGTCTGTTCTTCTACGATATACGGATTCTGATTACGTTTTTGGTATCTTTTGGTATCTTTTGGTATCTTCAAACTCATCTTACTTCATCTGTTATTTGTCTCACACAGCTATATCTGGAGTCCAAATATGTGCTGCCTAAATAATTAGATAACCGAAGTAAATATACTACTACCATATCAATCTCAGGACCTGAATTATATCCAGCTTTATTGCGAGCGTTTATCAATATAATCCGTATTATAATGTCTTTTATGACAGTGGGGTTTAACATATGCACGTTTATACCTTGTAAGAAACCTTGTGGTATAGACCTGTCACGAATAACATTTTTACTAGCAGAAAATTTGATTAATGATGATAAACAGTGCCCTATTTGACCACTGAAACTGGAAATCGTCGTTTAAACATCGGTGGATGGTATGTTTTCGCTCGAAGAAAGGGATAACAATCTAATTTTTCTCCACTTAATCTTTAAATTATGTCAAATATTTTCTCACTATCTGATGAAATAGACATCGACGTTTTCAATGCAAAGAAAATATGACCGTAAACGCACTCATTTTCCTTACGACGGGTGCATTTAACACCGTTCTTCATTCTACGTCACTGTACACCTAATTGCTAACGCATTTTTCTGTCCTGTCCGCACAATTGTGTATTCCTTCAAGTTTCGAAGTTGTTATCTGTTGTTCTAAAATTTCATACTTTTTTACAGCTTACTCATCTTTAATTGTAAAACGTGTAGTTACGACCTTTTGCTGGCAAAAAGATTATGGACAGTTTTTGAAATAAAATCAATACCAGATCTTGCCAAAAAACAAATCGGAAAGTGCATTTCATTGAAAAATGATGTCCTTAATTTTTACCATTTTGTTATGCCCCGACCATGAATGTGGAAGGGGTATATAGATGTATCCTTGTCCGTCTGTACGTCCGTATGGGTGGTCCTTTTGGTTAAGTTGTTTAGCTGCATTTCTCAGGAACCACTTATGATAGACCAAATGTATTTCACATGATTGTATAATCATCATATATAGTGAAACACATCCCAACATCAATTGGGTCACCCTGACCTACATTGTACGCCTGAGTGACTTTGGTTAAATTAAGTGTTTAGGTCCATTTCTCAGACTTCGTATATACGGGAGGGGCATCCGTGTCTTACAGACACATAATATGGTTGCTTTTAGTTTTCTGTTATAAATAAATAAATAAATAAATAATCTTTATTTCAAGAGCATAACCCCATTAGCAGGGGCATCCGTGTCTTACAGACGAAAACATACTATACCATCCACCGATGTTTAAACGGCGATTTCCAGTTTCAATGTTCAAATAGGGCACTGTTATTTGATCAGAAATATAAATGACATACCTTTGCAGTATTTTTTTTTATTTTTGTTGCTTCGGTTGATCCACTTTCAAAGAATAAATCACGGATAATCATCCAAAAATGTTGAAATTTCTGCAAGCAACTAACATTACCTGGTCGGACAGTACAGCAACTTCCGTTTTTGAAAACTGTCCGGTTATACACTGTGATAAAGCACGGAAAATTACTTTGCATTATATATTCTTATTCTTTTACAGTTCAAGTTGATACCTTACAGTCAAGAAGGGGGTACATAATGGCAGACAACTACCTTAACTGTACAGTTGACAAAGACAAAATGAAGAAATATTTTATTACCAAGCTAAAGTCGTCATCCTTTAATTATTTCTGTGACAAATTCTCAAAGGAATGTTCAGAAGTAAATGTTTCAGTGAAATGTTAAATCATAAATTTCCATTCTGAAAACTTCGACACATATATTAAATTGAATTTTCCAGCGTAATTATTTATATTTGGTGTACGATATATTGTATGATATCTCAAAATGATTTACTGGTGAATTTGAATACACAATTGTACATTTCTGAAAACTATGAAATAAAAAATCATTAAAATGATGTTTGATATAAAACCTGTGTATTGATTTATTTTTATCATGTTATTTAGAACTACATGTTATCTCAAAATGATTTTCTTTTTACCTTGAGTACACAGTTTTGTGTCTGCACTTCTGAGAACAATAAGGTACCAAATATTTGTGGAATTGGTGACTGACCAACACCGTGGCTGTTCAAACGTTCTTTTCATAATTCATCAATAAACAACAAACATCATCAAACTAACTACTCATCGCATTTCTTTGGACGATTGGTACGGTTTTCGAAATGTCTTTGCTTAAGCCTATAATTAATTATATCTTACATCATAATATATCTTTTTTTTCTGTTGGTTATCTTAATGTAGGAATGCCCCAATGATCTGTCTTGGTTCTTATCCTGTTTTAAATATGCATTAATGTTATTGCCCATAGCTTAGAATTATTCAAGCGTTTTGTTTTGTTTTGTTTTGTTTTTATTTTTTTTTATGCTAGTGATACTTTATTGTGATAGAGCTAAGATTCTAAACAGATCATGGGAATTAATATAGTGATAGAGCTAAGATTCTAAACAGATCATGGGAATTAATATAGTGATAGAGCTAAGATTCTAAACAGATCATGGGAATTAATATAAACACTGATTTTAGTAACATTAATGTTTGGAGAAACAACTTACTGGTAAAATGTAATCCAAACAAAAGTTGTTTTTTTTTTTATTTCTAATCATATATCTGGTGATGATATGAATATATTGTTTCAAGATAATATTCTTGAACTTTGTAATAAACATAGGCACCTTTGGAATTACTCTGAGTGCAAACTGCAAATGGACAAACCACATTGATAATATACACGTGATTGTGTCCAAAAATATTCATTGTACGTACCCTCCAATTTGGCTTAGACCGATATTCTTTAATTAAGTCATATTCTACTTTTGGTTTACCTGTAAGTGAATATGGTTGTGAACTGTGAACTGGCTGTGGTATTGAACTGACTGAAAAGTATAAATTGTGACAACTAGGATAGTTACAGGATTACCCTCCTATTAAAGTAGTGCCTCGCTACTCCTTAGTAAATCGAAAGAACAACAGACAATATGCATGCGCATGATTCCAATGCAACTCATAATACAGCACCATCATATTTAATTGATATCCTTTCACCTTGGAAATAGTGAAAAATATGTAATTCTCCGTAATAGATTATCGGCGACCAAGTGATATAACTTTTCCCCTATTTTCAATATGTAATAGTTTAGCAGTGTGTATGGGTTTTTTGTAATCACAAACTCGTCTTTTCCTCATTTATTACTAATCATCGAATATGTAACAAGAGTAATACAAAGGGCGCCACTAGTGGTGCAAGGAATTCCTGAACACCTGAGTTCGTTCCCGTTTGTAGTGATGCAAGGACGTCCGGAACACCCGAGTTCGTCCCCGTTTGTAGTGGTGCAAGGACGTCCGGAACACCTGAGTTTGTCCCCGTTTGTAGTGGTGCAAGGACCTCCGGAACACCTGAGTTCCTCCCCGTTTGTAGTGGTGCAAGCACTTCCGGAACACCTGAGTTCGTCCCCGTTTGTAGTGGTGCAAGGACTTCCTGAACACCTGAGTTCGTCCCCGTTTGTAATGGTGCAAGGACTTCCGGAAGACCTGAGTTCCTCACCGTTTGTAGTGGTGCAAGCATTTCCGGAACACCTGAGTTCGTCCCCGTTTGTAGTGGTGCATGGACTTCCGGAACACCTGAGTTCGTCCCCGTTTGTAATGGTGCAAGGACTTCCGGAACACCTGAGTTCGTCCCCGTTTGTAGTGGTGCAAGGACTTCCGGAACACCCTAGTTCGTCCACGTTTGTAGTGGTGCAAGGACTTCCGGAGCACCTGAGTTCGTCCCCGTTTGTAGTGGTGCAAGGACCTCCGGAACACCTGAGTTCCTCCCCGTTTGTAGTGGTGCAAGCACTTCCGGAACACCTGAGTTCGTCCACGTTTGTAGTGGTGCAAGGACTTCCTGAACACCTGAGTTCGTCCCCGTTTGTAGTGGTGCAAGGACGTCCGGAACACCTGAGTTCGTCCCCGTTTGTAGTGGTGCAAGGACTTCCGGAACACCTGAGTTCCTCCCCGTTTGTAGTGGTGCAAGCACTTCCGGAACACCTGAGTTCGTCCCCGTTTGTAATGGTGCAAGGACTTCCGGAACACATGAGTTCCTCCCCGTTTGTAGTGGAGCAAGCACTTCCGGAACACCTGAGTTCGTCCCCGTTTGTAGTGGTGCAAGGACTTCCGGAACACCTGAGTTCGTCCCCGTTTGTAATGGTGTGAGGACTTCCGGAACACCTGAGTTCCTCCCCGTTTGTAGTGGTGCAAGGACTTCCGGAACACCCGAGTTCGTCCACGTTTGTAGTGGTGCAAGGACTTCCGGAGCACCTGAGTTCGTCCCCGTTTGTAGTGGTGCAAGGAGTTCCGGAACATCCGAGTTCGTCCCCGTTTGTAGTGGTGCAAGGACTTCCGGAACACCTGAGTTCGTCCCCGTTTGTAGTGGTGCAAGGACTTCCGGAACACCTGAGTTCCCCGTTTGTAGTGGTGCAAGGACTTCCGGAACACCTGAGTTCGTCCCCGTTTGTAGTGGTGCTAGGACTTCCGGAACACATGAGTTCGTCCCCGTATGTAGTGGTGTTCGTGTTCTTCATATTATCCAATTACATCTTTACGTTTTTAGTTCTCTGTTGTAATGTCCACCACGATTTCTGCGTAATCTCGATGTTCAGATCGTATTCACTCCCATTTTGTATGGTCTATGTGTTATCTATGTTATTGTACTAATTTATGCGTATTTTGGCCAAGCAAGATTTCTATCACAAGAGGTTCGAGTGCGCCAGAACATCACAGAATAAGTAAGCTCTTTGTAGAGGAACGACATTAGAAATGAATGGAACAATACCTATAAGAAGAGTTTGAAGATACCAAAGGGATAATCAGAATCCGTATATCGAAGAAGAACAGACAATACAATGGCCAAAAGAAAAAGTACAAAAGGACAAACAACGATCTACAAAACATACATATAAACTAAAGATCGAGTAACACGAATCCCACTAAAATCTGGGGGCGAACTCGTGTGCTCCGGAAGGTTAAGCAGTTTCTGCTCCACTAGCGACATCCGTCGTATTAATCTAGTTACAAACCTGGTGGTAAGTCATAAACGAGGAAAGGACCGGGAAGTGTTTACGACAAGTGGAATATATCCGTGGTCATTTGTGACACAGATATTTCATAACGGTCAACCAAGTCATGGTGGTGACCATAACACTTTCGAAGTGATGACTTCAACTTAACTAAGAGGAACCCTTGGTTCAGTAGCTTCCACAAGCTCTGAAATATTGTATCAACTGAGAGATAATAAAAATGTCTCCTTTTGAAATTGCAAGGTTGCAATCTTAATGGCATTATATGAAAATATTATTGACAAATTTTCGACAGATTGTGCATTATTTTGTCTATCCTGTTACCAAAGTCAAGAGAACTTTTTGACTATTGAGAGACAAAATGTGTAAAATATGTAACTTATTTCTCAAAGATATGCAAGTGGTCTTTCAGAAAACTATTTAAAAATATTTAATTTCTTTGCAGTAACAAAATAAAAATGTACTTAATATTGCGTCCTGGAAAAAATGGCTAAACATAGATTTTTGATTACAGGCAATACAAATCCAATTGAAGCACTTCCTAACATTCAGTTTATATTTGTCCTTTGAATCAATCTAATATGACATGCCTTTGTTACATATAAGTTTAGTCAAACGATATTGTATATGGTAACAGGAACGGACATCTGTATATCCTGTTACCAAATTAGTCTATCCTGTTACCAAATTAGTCTATCCTGTTACTTTACATGTAGTGAAATAACTGATCCTCGTAAATCTGTGTTTGCTTTTTTGGTGAAGTATGAAATGTTTCACGCCTTGTAATTAAAGTACACATATATATATATATATATTTATTATGAAACTACCCCTTTACATCGGGGGCGCCAACCGCCGGGGTGTCGGTGGCGCGTCTAACTACAGTTATTAAAATGTACATTTATTATGATAAAAGCACATGCAACAAAAATATGATAAGACATCTGCCATATATACACACACACGTTAAAAACTGTCCATAAACTCTCCATAAAACATCATTTATAATTATACTTAGAATATTATAAGATAAATATTTCAAACAGTAACACTAAATACTTCACTACGTAATCTAAAACATGTTTCAATATACATTTTACCGATAAAATCATAAAATATTCCAATATCATTATTGAAAGCATATCCACTATCACCAACAATAAACTGTAATTTGGCACTAGGTGACAGTTCCATAAAGTCTACACCAATATAATATTCACTAGACTGTTTAGAAACAATATTAAAATATTCATCACGAACACTAGACAGGGCAGGGCAATTTAGCAAAAAATGTTTTCGAGATCTTCATCTTCACCGTTATTGCATAAAAGGCATTTACTGTGTGCACTTAGGTGCATCCTGAACAGATATTTTTGAAGGGGTATGGTTTTGGTTCTTGACAGTAGTTTCAGACGGGAGGCATAAAAATCCTTATGGTTATTTAAGTAGTTTTGTTTACCTAAACTAACAAAACACTGTTGGTAGAAATCAAGGCTACTTTTAGAGGAGACTTCCATTAGTATATCATATCATAACACACTTTCAACTATTTGATTAGGTTCGCAGATACATAAAATGTTTGCTTATTACATCACCATGCACATGCTTCTCTGAGTTTTAAATAAAAATATTGTAATGTTTACTATTTATCAATATTATATTAATAGTACATATTTATAAAATAATAAAATATATACATAATTTTTTGTTCAATAAAGAAGTATGACCAGGCAACCAACGTGCTTACAGGCATCTTGGCATATGTTACCAGAAGAACCACTTAATATTGCACTGGATGTATTAATATACACTTCATTACAAGTTAAGCTCCACCTGATTTGTTTCATAGATATACTTGATTAGTTAATTATAATTCCTGTAACATAAGCTATCATTAAATGTGGCAGGATAATTCAGTATTGAAACGTTTGAAGATACCAAAGGAGTAATCAGAAGCCGTAAATCGAAGAAGAAGATCCTGAAGAAAGAGGACCAGAAGAGTTTGAAGATACCAATGGGGTATTCGGATGCTCTGGAAGGGTAAGAAGTTCCTGCTCCACTAGTGGCACCCATCTTGTTAATCGATTTACAAACCGGTGATAAGTCATGAATGAGGAAAGGACCGAGAAGGGTTTACAACAAGTGCAACATATCCGTGGACATTTGTGACACAGATATTCCACAACGGTCAAACAATGATCTGTAACGCACTACACAGAAAACTAAAGATCTGGGAACACAAACCTCACTAAAAACTGTTCCAGGATGTTAAGCAATGCATGCTCCAGAAGTGGCACCCGTGTTACTCTTGTTACAAGAACAGTTTGAGGGTATCAAAGGGTAATCTGAATTCGTAAATCGAAGTACAGACACCACGATGGCTAAATGAAAATGGACAAAAACAATCTACAAAGCAATACACAGAAAACTAAATATCGAGAACCCCACTAAAAACCGTAGGTGAACTTAGGTGCTACGGAAGACTAAGCAGTTCCTGCTCCACTAGTGGCACCCATCCTGTTATTCTAGTTTAAAAGCCGATGGTAAGTCATGATTGAGGAAGCGACTTGATTGTGGTTACGACAAATGGAACATAGCTGTAGTCATTTGTGAGGCAAATATTCCGTAACGGTTAACTAGGTCATGGTGTCGACCGAACAACTGTCAACTTAACCACTAGGAACCCATGGTTCAGTAGCTTCCTTGAAATATTGACAAATTATAATCACACGTTGTACTGCATATTAAAATATCAACTTTATCCATCCTTTAATAACACATATCCATTAATCAATTCAAATATTATTCATTTTGTAATCGGTGATTTAATCCATATTCTAATATATGATATCCTTCTTTCGCAAGATGGTATAATGATTACCATACCTAGATCGTGTGTTTAATCTTCGATCTGATCAAATCAAATACTATAGACTATAGAGGCTGTTTCTCCACTAATCATGCAATATTAGGGAGTAAGAGCAATGTTTGGTAATCTAAAGAGGGACAGACAATACAAATGAAGGACAAAACGACAAATAATCATCTACAAAGCACTAAGAAAAGCTACAGAATGAGCAGAATGAGCCCCACAGAATATCAGAGATGCACTCACTTGCTCCGGAAGAGTGAGCAGTTCCTGTCCCACTAGAGGCAACCGTGGTGCTAAGCTTGCTACAAATACAACTATATGTAATGGGGAAAAACACCAGCTAATTATTGATTGAATTATGTCTAACACAAATGTTCATCGTCAACAATTGGTACCTTATTTTAAGATGCATTGTACTAAGGGAAAAAGAACTTAAGAAGAATAAAAACCGACTCGCCTTAGTCAAGAATGCAGAACCCAACAAAATAACCATTCCACTGAATACAGTCTTGGAAATGCAAGGTTACTGTGACAAGGAAACTCAGTATTTGTGTTTGCGAACGAAAGCCGATTTTGTTTGCGTAGAGTTTTAAGTTTCATTTTCTATTGGTTTGGTATGGTGCGGCGAAAATTAACCATAACAGAAAGGTGGCAAGCTGTTAGCATGCATAACGGTGGTTTTAGCCATAGAAGAATGGCAGACCACTTCAGGGTTAACCATTCCATCATTGTACGACTGATGCAGCGTTTTCGTCAAACGGGGAATGTTACTGACCGTCCACGTGCAGATAGACCTCGCAAAACGACGCCGAGAGAGGACCGGCTCATATCCAGACGGGCGCGGCAACGGCCGTTCAGTACAGCTGGTGCACTTCGTGATAATTTAGCGTATGGAGGCCACATTAGCACACGCACTGTAATCAGACGCCTCCACCATCAGGGAATGCGAGCGCGACGACTCATAAAACGTCCACAGTTGACATTACGTCATCGTCTTGCTCGATTTGACTGGTCACATGATCATTTGGGGTGGACTATTCGCACATGGAGACGGGTCCACTGGTCTGATGAAAGTCGTTTTTTGTTACGCCCTACCGACGGTCGTGCAAGGGTTTGGCGCCAACGAAACACTTCATTTCAGGACAACCACATTTTGGGCACAACTGCTTTTGGGGATGGGGTGTAACTGTCTGGGGTTGTTTTTCCTTTGACTGTAAGTTGGACTTGTACGTTCTTGATGGTAATCTGACAGGCCTAAAATACCGCGACAATGTGCTCGCTCCACGCGTAGTCCCCCATTTCAACAATCATGCGTTGGCTGACAGGCCAATGTTCATGGACGACAACGCTAGGCCACATAGAGCCCGAATTGTACAACACTTTTTACAGCAAGAGGCTGTTCAGACAATTCCATGGCCTGCGATGTCGCCAGACATGAACCCTATAGAGCATGTATGGGACTTTATTGGCCGAAAAATTAACCAACACAATCCAAAATGTCAAAATATTGACGAATTAAGAACTGCTATCTTACAGGAGTGGCAGCAGTTCCCCCAAGAACGGTTTAGGCGTCTTGTGCGAAGCATGACGAGGCGTGTTACAGAACTTCACAATAAACGCGGTGGATATACTCGTTATTGATTTTTATGCCTTACACATACACACAATAGATGCATTTAAAAGTTCTTAAAATCTGAAGACTCTGCATTTTAATGCAATGTTAAAAACTTCAATCAAAGACAAACTGGTTTTACGTTTTTCCAGCGCCTGTTTTGAACCCCATTTTTGCCACGTCATAGTCACGTCTTTCAGGATGATAAATACTTCGTAGATTGGTAATTTTAGAGCCCTTGGT
>MJUT01032535.1:352967-363171 GCA_002080005.1 Gigantidas platifrons
GAAAACAACATTAATGAACCATGAAAAGTTTACAGCATCTGAACAGTCAAACAGAAAACAACATTAATGAACCATGAAAAGTTTACAGCATCTCAACAGTCAAACAGAAAACAACATTAATAAACAATGAAAAGTTTAGTTCCAGACAATTTTTTTTTTAATTTGACCTTGCCATTGCCATAATAAGCTGTATGTCATGACGATGATGGCTATCATAGCAAAGAAACCATGTACAAACATCTAGGTTCAGATTGTAAATAGATATAAACAAAACATCATATCAAACAAACCAATAAAAATAAGTCTGTCTTTCATATGACTTTACGTTGAACTTTTAATATACTTAACATTATATATAACAACAACTTTATATAAAGTTTCTGGCACTGAATCCTATTAAAAAGTGGTAAGTCAAAAAGGTACTTAACATAGTTTACAAAGGTTAGTATAATACAGTAAACATTTAAACTTGACCAATTACACCTTTGATCATGAAATTGAACTTGATATATGTTACATGAACTACCTTTGTCACAGTTATTTTTGAACTACTTTTTTGACAGTTATATAAACTACCTTTTGGACAGTTACATACATGAACTACTTTTTTGACAGTTACATGAACTACCTTTTTGACAGTTGTATGAACTCCCTTTTTGCAGATATTCTAGTAGGAAAAAGTTTTGAGGAGTCCCAAACAAACTAGAGAAAGTTGATCTGGTGATCATAGATACCCCCACATTCCAAATTTTCATCCAGAAACCCTTAAAGTCCCTATCTTCTAAGAGAAAAGGGCCATAATTCATAAACGGCAAATGTCAATTTCACCATAATCAAACTTAATATGTATTTTATGGTACATTGCATTGTGTTAAAGTTTGAACAGATTTGGTCAAGTCATACCTTAAATATCATTCGGAAACCTAGAAAGTCCCTATCTTCTAAGAGAAAAAGGGCCATTATGAACTGTAAATGTGAAATACACCATAATCAAAATTAACCTGTATTTTATGGTATACAGCATTGTGTTAAAGTTTGAAAAGATTTGGTTGAGCGGTACTTAAAATATCATTCGGAAACCTAGAAAGTCTCTATTTTCTCAAAGAAAAAGGACCATAACTCAGGAACAGTAAATGTGAAATAAACCATAATCAAACTTAAACTGTATTTAATGGTCCACAGCATTGTGTTAAAGTTTGAAAAGATTTGGTTGAGCGGTACTTTAAATATCATTCGGAAACCTAAAAAGTCCCTATTTTCTAAGAGAAAAAGGATCATAACTCAGGAACGGTAAATGTGAAATACTGTAATCAAACTTAACCTGTATTTAATGGTCCACAGCATTGTTTTAAAGTTTGAAAATATTTGGTTGAGCCATACTTTAAATATCATCCGGAACCCTAAAAAGTCCCTATTTTCTAAGAGAAAAAGGGCCATAACTCAGGAACGGTAAATGTGAAATACACCGTAATCGAACTTAATCTGTATTTAATGGTCCACAGCATTGTTTTAAAGTTTGAAAAGATTTGGTTGAGCCATATTTTAAATATCATCCGGAAACCTAAAAATTCCCTATTTTCTAAGAGAAAAAGTTCCATAACTCATGAACGGTAAATGTGAAATACACCGTAATCGAACTTGAACTGTATTTTATGGTACACAGCAATATGTGAAAGTTTGAAAAGATTTGGTTGAGCGGTACTTTAATTATATCCGGAAACCAAAAGTGTGACGGACGGACGGACGGACGGACATGAGGATCCCTATATACCCCCGACTCTCGTCGAGCGGGGGTATACAAACAATGAATGAGACCTGAACTCATCTATGAGTTGCAACTATATAATGATAGTCCATTATATTTATATGACTGCTTACTGCCTTTTATACCAGAGGAAAGTGAATAAAATTTGTGAATGCTCTTGTAATTATTTATTATGTGGAAAGAACCCTTGTAAATTGTTATAATTTGTGTCCAATCCAATTGTTATAATATTTAGCAATAAAATATGTTTTATCTATTAATCTAACTATCTCTGCATTTTGTATATAGCAAAACAATAACCATCAGCACTGATATGTGATAAACTATTTGAATTTTCACCTGAAGAAATGTGAAACGTTGGGATAAAGAAACATGCTGGAAAAAACCACGAAAAAGATGGAATATTTGAGTGATTACCGTAAAATGTGAAATAATTTGATCATAGTTTTCTTGCACATGTACATTTGTACATGTATAGTATTTACTGAACGGTAAGGCTTATCAAACATGGACAGAGTTTGTTTGTTTGGTAATGTTTAATGCCATTTTCAACAATATTTCAGTTATATCATGGCGGTCAATTTTATTGGTGGAGGAAACCGGAGGACCCGGAGAAAACCCTTGACCTGTCTCAAGTAACCGACAAATTTATCATATGATGTTGCACACCTCGCCCTGATCGAGATTCGAGCTCACAACATCAGTGGTGATAGGCACTGATTGCATAGGTAGTTGTAAATCCAACTACCATACGATCACGGCCACGATGGCCCCCATGGACAGAGAAGTACCATACTTAGTGTAACTAAATGATCAACATAATTTATATCTTATTTCACAATACATACAAATCAGTTTTCTAATTTTTCAATAAGTATTAAATCTGTAATCATAAAAAAAAATAATTAATATATTTATGTGAAAATCTCTATTTTTTTTCTAGCTGAGATTATTGTTTGTTTGTTTGATGGTGTTTAATGCCACTTTCAACTTTGAATATTTCAGTTATATTGTGGTGGTAAGTTTTAATGGTTGAGGAAATTGACAAACTTCATCACATAATGTTGTACACCTCGCCCTGATCGAGATTCGAACTCTCAACATCAGTGGTGATAGGCAATGATTGTACAGGTAATCTAACTACCATATGATCATGGCCACGACGGCCCCCTTAGCTGAGATTTGATATGTATAATCACCTTTATAATGTCAACATTATGGACATAAAATTAATAAAAATTTCAAGAACTTTTTATTTCATTTAAATGTTTAAGGAAAAGATTCAATGTCAAACATGGATTTAATTACTTAATTTATTAACAAGCTTCTTCAATAAAATTCATAAAATAAACTTTAGTTATATCTAAACAAGAAATATTTATTATAAACTTAAACATGAATGTCTCTATTCACTTTTACATTTTAAAATGTCCTGATGACCGTATTAAACAAACAATAGTTTACTACATACAAAGTTTCATTTTCTTTTGTATACAAATATGTCAACAGTTTAAACATTATCAAACATCCCTAACAAACACACTTGAACATTGACAAAAATCTCCCTAAAATAGAAAGTCTAAACAAATTATTCCTTTTGAGTTTTCATCATCTTTTTATGCAACATTTATTGTTTATCTACATCAACCCCTTTATACTACAATATTTCTGAAATCTTTTGATCAACTTTTACATTTTATGCTGTTTTTTTTTAACCATATCACTACTTTCATGTTCCAACAAGATCTGAATATTAAGTACATATATTAGATATAGTCTTCAAACATATATTTATTTCTGAAATAAATATGTGCTTGAAGAATAAAATTCAGGATATTGATACAAGTTTTCCTAAATTGAGATTATTTTTTGTTAAATAAGTACCTATCATAATAAATTAGAGGTCACCCCCCCCCCCTTTCCTCTTCATCCCCTTTTTTAGTCTGCTTTGGATTGGAAAAGTGATGAAGGAATAGGATGTGCTTCCATCAAGTTTAAGGGTAGAGGTCATCAGTTTTTTTGTGGTTTTTTCCCGGTTCATGTCAGCTGTAAGTGGATGTTACCTAAATTTTATTATGGTAGCATATTTATTGTTATAAAATCAGGAATTACCATTTTAAACGAATAAAAGTACCTGGTATTGCCTCTTATTGAAAGGCATGTCTTGATGGTTTGTTTTTCTTTTTGTTCCTTATAACTTTATCTGTATATATTTTGTTAACAGATTGTTGAAGACTCTTACTGTTTCCTAGATAGAAGGGAGCCAACATCCAAAATTTACTATTTTTATTTCAAGTCCTATTTTGATAGATTTTTTTCAATAGCAAAGTTCGGTCGATATGTCACAAAATGCTAATGTTTATTCATAACTATGTCACGTGACTTCACCTCAGACAAACAAATCGATAACATAAATGGTGTCTACTCAAGAATTCCAAAAAATAAATCTTTCTCCTGATGATGTATCTGGTGCATACATTAATATCGATGATTTTGAAAGTTGCTCAATTGTTCAGTTAAAGAGATGGTTGGAATGCAGGGGTTTAAAGACGACAGGAAATAAACCTCAGAGGTGAATAACCTCGAGACAACACCCCATTCCATTGTCAACAATGTATTTACCTGGATCGATTCATTTGACATGTTAAATATGACAGAAGGTGACACTATCATAAAGCGTGATTGGCAGATTATAGAGAAAGCGTCTGTCATCGTATTCAAATGACAATTTTATAATTAATGGCCAATAAGTAATATTAAACGAAAAGTAACAATATAAACAACATTTTCCTTTGTTTTCAATATGGGATTTTTTTTTTAGATCGAGTAGACTATTAAATCTCTCTGAACAAGTTATAAAATGATGATTAAGTCCAGATTTTCATTTAAATAACACTTAAAACTATGTAAAACGTAGATTATGGCTTCTTTTCGTCATGTCGATCTGCAAATCGGCACGTTTGGGAAAAGAATATCAATGGTAATATTTGCTCAAATATATCGTTTTAGACAATTTTTTTTTGTAATAAAGTACAGAAAATTATTATCAAAACTAGATTTTCATATAAATAACAATTAAAACTATGTAAATGGTATGTTATGGCTTCTTTTCCTCATGACAGTGTTATGCAAATCGCCGCGATTGGGAAAAAAAAGAACAGTGTCCGTGATACTATTTGCTAGACTGTACATACCTGTTAACCCTCCCGCATTTCGCGGGAGACTCCCGCTTTTGAGCTCGGCCTCCCACAAAGAATGTGCCTCCCGCGCGGGAGACTAAAAACTCCCGCTTTGAAATACTTCTCCCACATTATCTCCCGCAACCATAAATTTGATTAAAATCGAAAAGTTGGATGCCATTTTTGTTGTTTTTATCAGCTGGGTCATTAAAACATTTGCGTGAATCAGCCGATTGTTACTCGGAATTCTCTCGGTTTTTACTAGAAACGCCGATAATGTAAGTTGTTTACAATATCGAATGGATAACTACACGAATCAAAGTTGTGAAAAAAGAAAATTTGAAGGCGAGTATCGTTCAATTACTTATTTAAATACGAAAAAAACTTTAAAAAAAATACAGTTCAACTATGTCACAATCAAGGAGACGTTGAAATTCAGGACCTAGCACCCCTTCTTCAAAGAAAAAGAAACATTATTGCAAATTCCTGGAGGACTG
This sequence comes from Gigantidas platifrons, assembly GCA_002080005.1. Lineage (NCBI taxonomy): Eukaryota > Metazoa > Mollusca > Bivalvia > Mytilida > Modiolidae > Gigantidas > Gigantidas platifrons. The sequence goes on from MJUT01032535.1 coordinate 358,409, forward strand.
GATAAAATTATACGATTGGGTGCAGCCTACTTCTTTTGGGAATAATATGGCATTTTGCTAACTTTGTTCTACAAATTTTAGTGTCAGCCATGGTGGTGTATATGATATTAAAAGACATGCTGATGGAGATTCACACAAAAAAAGCAGTTGCTGTATTGTCCTACCAAAGTGGTTTGAAGTAATGTTGCTCAGCAACAACAATAAAAGTTGTACAGTAAATTTTGTTTGCCTTAATCTAACAATTTTAGTGTGAAAAAGTTCGTCACGCAAAATCTCTCACATTAAATAGTTGGAATGTGGGAGATCTCCCACATAGACAATCTCTGAGGTTAACAGGTATGACTGTATCGTTTTTCTAAATTTTTTATATATTATTTTTGCATTCAAAATGATCATTAAATGCATAATATTGTTATAAATAACACATAAAACAACACAATAGTAGTTTTGGGTTGTTTTCTTTATTATTCTTCATTATTTTTCAATATTAGACCCACCGTTTGGGAAAGGAATAAAAAACACATCTTTCATACATTCACGATGTCTGTATCTGGTATATCGCTTTTACATGTTCCCAACAATGCTTAACACCCTGGGATTGGTGTTTCTCTTTTGTATGTTCCATTTTATTACCGAAATCTTTGTTTATAATATCAGTGTTATCGTGCTTCCGTTCACATTTGTTTGCATGACATCCGGGCAATTAAACAATGACATCATTCTAAATATAAATAGCTGAGCTAATAATAGCTCGACCGAACTTTGCTATTCTAAAAATTACGTTTTTAAAGAGTATTGCATAAGATATTCATGACAAATGTACATAATAGTGAAGTACTGCATCTTCGCTAGCCAAGGGTTACTATCCGTTCCTCTTCTCTCCACCCTTGGCAGATTAAGTCAGAATTTTGTAATTCCTGTGTATCGCCCTCTAGCGGATTTATGAATTTCAGCCCATTTGCATTACATCATTATCAACCAATGAGAACGGTTGTACTATTACCTGTTCGAAGGAATGTAGCCTAAGACTTCAGTTAATTGAGCAAATATTTTAAAAGTTTCTGTAAATATCGTTCTTCTGTGTTTGGGGTCAAAGATTCATGACAAAGTCTACAGTTTACTCCACATGTCGCCATTGTTTACATTTTTCTTTCTCTACATATGATCGTTGCGTGATCTTTTGTTTGACGCATTTTGATTGGACGCAGCCACCCACAGCTACATCGAATAGAAAAATAAACCGCGAGGACACGAAATTCCGACTTAATCTGCCAAGGGTAGAGAGAAGATGAGCGGATTGTAACCCTTGGCTAGTGAAGATGAAAGTACTGATACACTTGAAAAATATTGAAAGACCTGATCAAGATTGGTTGAAAAATAAATGCTTCACAAACAACACTTTTTGACACCTTTTTTAATGTAGTGGCATAAAAATAAGTTTGCAGTCAAGAAATATTAAACTGGTTTAACTAAATACCAAGGGTCAATAGTAAAACCTCTACAAAGCAAAAACAATACAGTTGTTTAATCATTCATTTGTTAGGGTTAGGCACGTCTTGTATGCCCCTTATAAGTCTCTGACAGAGCAGGTTGTAAAATAGTAAATAATAAGATTACAATTTCTGGGAGCAAAGTCCCTGTGCCATCATATTATACCTGATAGTCATGAATTCCATGGGAAATTTCTGCATGTTTCCTTTCAAAGACAATTATATGCATGCTTTTTTTTATTGGCACTTGTTGGAACAGAATAGAAGTTATTACAAGGGTAGCATTTTCCATATAACTGTGACCTTCCATGAACATGTATAAAGAGAGATAACTCTAGCATTTGTCTAAAACCCAGCCATAGCCTGGACACATATTGAATTTTCAGTAATCAGCATAAAAAAGGGACATAAAACCAGATGTTGATATTGAAATATGTATTTTTAAATATTTTACTTGTGTATCAACTTCCGCTTTTAATACCACCAAAAATTTCATATTGTCATTGTTGTGAGGCCACCATTAAAAATATTTCAGTTTGCCCAAACCAGACCCACAGACTTAGGTATGGGTAGGTAGGTAGGTAAATTTTTTTTTTTTTTTTTTTTCTGAATAAAGTTTGTAAAACATTTGTTGTTGTTTTCTAGATAAGACACCTTATCAGGTTCAAAATTTATTCAACAAATATGACTAGAAACATTTATGTAACATAAAGTTCATGTTTTGTCAGTTTTTGATAGGATTTTGTTTAAGTATTGGCTTTTTGTCCCTCAGAAAGGCTTGACACAAAGGCAGGACAACTCAGTACTTCTTCTCTTTGTGGTGGTGGTGGATGTATATTATTATTGACATCCTCATCTTCCGGGTCTCTATGAACGGTAAAGGTTACAAATTTCAATTGGGGATCAAATTCCTGTACGACTTGGATAGACTCTTCGTAATCGGGTTGAAACGTTTGGTGACCAGTTTTGTCAGACAGTAACGGCCACATGGTCCACATGTCAGTTCCTCTGGATATACGACTTCGTCGAAAACCTTTCCCATGTCAGTTTGTTGTTGAAACAATATAACCTGTTCGACACAATATTCCTCATTTTGTTTCCCGTTTCAATATTGACAGATGACACAATCGTGTAGTTTGCCATTTCACAGACATCTGAATAATGACTAGGTAACCACAGAGAAAAGTCAAATGAAGAAGAACTAGATCAGTAAACCGTTTGAAAGTGTTACAAGTTTACAATTCAAACATCGGTATGATATAGAATTTTAAAAACAAATTTACCGTAGGGAACCGGAAAATTTCCGAACGACTGGAAGTACAAAAAAAAGTTACGATTTTTTCGGCAAAAAAATATTTGGGTCGGGCTTGTTTTTTCAGGTCAGTCGCATTCTGGCAAACAAACATATTTTTAATTATGGTCTGATCGCTGGACACATTTTGCTTCATTTTTGAACTCTTCAGGATTTGTTCATTATTGGGATCGCTGGACACATTTTTTTTTTCCTATTCAGGATTTTTTCAATTTCTTTTTCCTTTTGGGACTCTTCAGAATTTTTTTTCACTTTCTTGGGTGTTATCTTGGTTCAAGATAATTAAAAACAATTAAAATCAATTCATTGTATCAATATACTATTAATTTCTTTTCAAACACAGTTTTTAAATTTTATTAAAGTCATAGGCTTCTGGTTTGGTTGTTACTTGGACATCCCTCAATTGTACTGTCAATAGATTTTAAACTTTGTAAGAAGACTATTCAACATACTTAAATTAAAACTTAGATACTTCAGTCAACTTAAATTAAAACTTAGATACTTCAGTCAACTTAAATTAAAACTTAGATACTTCAATCAACTTAAATTAAAACTTAGATACTTCAGTCAACTTAAATTAAAACTTAGATACTTCAATCTACTTAAATTAAAACTTAGATACTTCAGTCAACTTAAATTAAAACTTAGATACTTCAATCAACTTAAATTAAAACTTAGATACTTCAATCAACTTAAATTAAAACTTAGATACTTCAATCAACTTAAATTAAAACTTAGATACTTCAATCAGCTTAAATTAAAACTTGGATACTTAATCAACTTAAATTAAAACTTAGATACTTNTGCGGTTGTTTTTTCCGTACGGACAGCGCTACCGCATTTAATTTTTTTTTTTACTATTTTTGCAAAAAAATCGGCAATGCGGCGACGAATTTCCACATGCGGGCGGGCCTGAGAACCAAGAAATTAACTTTGTATGGCCTTAGTCAACTTAAATTAAAACTTAAGATACTTCAATCAACTTAAATTAAAACTTAGATACTTTAGTCAACTTAAATTAAAACTTAGATACTTCAATCAACTTAAATTAAGACTTAAGATACTTCAATCAATTTTATTTACTCATCAGCTTTGACAGTAATACATCAATGTACATCTTCATATTAAAATTATATATGATTCAAAGAAACAGACACTGTCATCAAACACAATATGCAAAACTGAAAACCATTTTCACTTCTTTAATGAGCAACATAATAATTAAACAGAATGCAGGTACAAATTCTCAGTGGAATAATAAAAGAACAAACCAAAACAAATTTGCTTGAATTCCAAATAAAAAAAATCTATAAAAATGATAAAAATTAGACTTTATAAATCAAACACACAGCAACTAGTTGAACAACAGAGAAAGCATGCATTAAAAGGAATAGTAGACACAGAAGTATTACCTTGCTCTTCTCTAACTTCATATCTTTATGTTCTTTCTGTAAGGTTTTAAGTTCTACTTCTTTATCTTCTAATCTCTGGGTAACATCTTCAACCTGCAAAGTTATCAAGTTTATGTGATATAGGGAGTATGAAGTTTCTGGTGATTTAAATATCAGGAGTTTTCAGGGAGATATACCAGCAATTGCTTTTAGAATTGCCGGTATATCCCCCCTACTGCTACATGGATTCTTATACAAACATCAAGAGCGACATTGTCTAAATGCAAGGCATCCAAAAATGAGGCCATATGACTGACAGAATTGTGAACACACAGATAGTATAGACAACACTGTAAGAAGGATTGTCAGAATTGTGAACACAGATAGTATAGACAACACTGTAAGAAGGATTGTCAGAATTGTGAACACACAGATAGTATAGACAACACTGTAAGAAGGATTGTCAGAATTGTGAACACACAGATAGTACAGACAACACTGTAAGAAGGATTGTCAGAATTGTGAACACACAGAAAGTATAGACAACACTGTAAGAAGGATTGTCAGAAT
>MJUT01032535.1:378767-397837 GCA_002080005.1 Gigantidas platifrons
TGTCTAGAATAACCTTCATCAGGTACAACACATGTCTAGAATAACCTTCATCAGGTACACTCAAAGTCAAAAGATGGGAAAGCTAAATGTTGACTAAGGTTACCTATCTATGTCTGAGGGAGATAATGTAGGTTACCTATCTATGTCTGAGGGAGATAATGTAGGTTACCTATCTATGTCTGAGGGAGATAATGTAGGTTACCTATCTATGTCTGAGGGAGATAATGTAGGTTACCTATCTATGTCTGAGGGAGATAATGTAGGTTACCTATCTATGTCTGAGGGAGATAATGTAGGTTACTTATCTATGTCTTAGGGAGATAATGTAGGTTACCTATCTATGTCTGAGGGAGATAATGTAGGTTACCTATCTATGTCTGAGGGAGATAATGTTCTTAGGAGCCAGAAAATCATAGGGTCTAAACAGGATATCTAAAATTGACTAAGGTTATCTATCTATGTCTGACGGAGATAATGTTCTTAGGAGCCAGAAAATCACAGGGTCTAAACAGGATAACTAAAATTGACCAAGGTTACCTATCTATGTCTGAGGGAGATAATGTTCTTAGGAGCCAGAAAATCACAGGGTCTAAACAGGATATCTAAAATTGACTAAGGTTACCTATCTATGTCTGAGGGAGGTAATGTTCTTAAGAACCAGAAAATCACAGAGTCTGAACAGGATATCTAAGATTGACTAAGGTTATCTATCTATGTCTGAGGGAGATAATGTTCTTACGAGCCAGAAAATCATAGGGTCTAAACAGGATATCTAAAATTGACCAAGGTTACCTATCTATGTCTGAGGGAGGTAATGTTCTTAGGAGCCAGAAAATCACAGGGTCTAAACAGGATATCTACAGGGTCTAAACAGGATATCTACAGAGTCTAAACAGGATATCTACAGGGTCTAAATAGGATATCTACAAGGTCTAAACAGGATATCTACAGAGTCTAAACAGGATATCTACAGGGTCTAAACAGGATATCTACAGAGTCTAAACAGGATATCTACAGGGTCTAAACAGGATATCTACAGAGTCTAAACAGGATATCTACAGGGTCTAAACAGGATATCTACAGAGTCTAAACAGGATATATACAGAGTCTAAACAGGATATCTACAGAGTCTAAACAGGATATCTACAGGGTCTAAACAGGATATCTACGGAGTCTATAAAGGATATCTACAATTGACTAAGGTTACCTATCTATGTCTGAGGGAGATTAACTTCAGTTTTAATTATAATTTCATGATTTAGGAGCAGAATATTTCAAAAACAAATCAATTTAATTTAGAGTGCACTAGATTTTTCTGGAATAAACTTATGTCAGGTATGCTCAAGGTCAAGAGATTGGAAAGAAAAATATTTAAAATTCTTCCTAGTTTAATAGTACATGTAGTTAGAATGTAAGTCAAATCTAGTATGTTTGATGTGAGCTTAAAAAGAAATATATAAAATGTTACCTTCTTATCCCGTGCTGCTGTTCTCAAAACATCTTCTAGTTTCTACAAGGTAAAAATATTGTTTGTTTGATGGTGTTCAATGCCACTTTCAATAATATTTCAGTTATATCGTGACGGACAGTTTTATTGGTGGAGGAAACTGAAGGACCCGGAGAAAACCACAGACCTGTCGCAAGTCACTGACAAATGTTATTATAAACATACTGCCCTTGGATGAAGGTGTTAGGGTAGATTAACACACGAGGGAAAATATTATCACCAGAGACAGAGTGTGTTAATGACCCTAACACCTTCATCCAAGGGCAGTATGTTTTTTATTATACTGAATGCCTAATGATTGAAATGTGCATTATATTATTCGGACAATTGTTAAAAAAAATAAAAAGTCATAAATTAAGATACATGTAGTTTACTTACATTAACAACAACAAAACATCAAATTTAGCAAGATAATAACAAAATGTTTATAACAATTAATGTAAAATGCTAATAGTATATTTTGATAAATATTATCACGTTTGCTTCTATATTCTGACTATTGCATAAATAATTTTCAAGCCAATGTATTCTTTCTCATTTTGAAAAAAAAAATGAAAATTTACAGTGCAGTTGTTGTTTGAAATGTTTGGCATTAAATTTTAATACCGTTCAATACTTAAAATTCATAAATTCAATATTGTAATTAAAAATATATCATTCTTGCATATTCATTCTCTAAAAATCACACGAATTAAAATTTCGCGAAATGTTGTTGACGAATTTGGAACATTAACAACATGACGTCATATGAAGACTTCCAATTTAAAACGTGAAGATCAGGCGTCATTTGGCTTCGTGTACGCTTCAATTTATTTCATTAATTCAGAGATATGTCAACAAATGCCATGACGAGGGCTTGATGGTTTGTTGTCATCTGGTGATAACGGAAATGATGAGGAAATAAGAATCGGTAAACCTCGGCCGGAGCGGGTGTTAATTTGTCTGGATCGGCAAACTTCACGCTCAGCGGGTGTTAATTTTAGGCATTAACACCCGTTGCTAAGGATGGGCGGGGCTTTTGAAAGGTTAGTGAAAATTAACAAATGCCGCTTGTCCAATGAAATGAATGGATAATGTAAGAAATTTGCATAAAGTATAATAACACATTATTATATGACTTCAGATAATGTCTTTTCTGATTGGCTGATGTCCTTAGTAACATTCTTTGATAAAACGTTATAATCACCGAGCAAAAAGTCAGGAGAGGTGAACATAATATTCCAAAGCTTCTCCAGACACCTTAAAATAGAAATGGTGTTTCTTAAAAGTAGTAGCCAATCATCATCAGGTTAAGTTTTGTCATCGACTAATCAGATGCATTCTTACTAATTACTTTCGATACACAATTAAATTAATAATGGCAGACGTTGGGCAGACAGATGTGTCTGGGAAACAAAGTTGGCACTGTTTGGTGTTAATTCAAATTTGATTTAATGTCATACGATAAAACAGTTAATGACTTTCAATTTGGATGAATACAAGGACTGATCAACCCATGGAACATGATATTCACCTCGGATGCCTCAGTGAATATCATGTTCCATGGGTTGATCACTCCTTGTATTCACCTCATGGAAAGTCATCAAGTGTATGTTGTACATGTCGCCCTGATCGAGTTCGAACTCACAACATCAGTGGTGATATGCACTGATTGAATAGGTAGTTGTAAATCCACGACGTCCCCTTAAAAATCAAAGCAAAAATAAACTAATTAATGATACTATAAAATGTGTAAAGAATTGAATGAGATCTAGAATATCACTATCTGTACAGTGAAACCTGTCTAACCTGAACCTACCTGTCACATGCTTTTGTGTTTGTAATAGACAGGTTGTTGGTTTATACAGGTTAAATTAACAGATTTCCTACATTAGGACTTTATTTAAAGGTTAGTAATACAGGCTAAATTAACAAAGATTTCCTACATTAGGACTTTATTTAAAGTTTAGTTTATACAGGTTAAATTAACAAAGATTTCCTACATTAGGACTTTATTTAAAGGTTAGTAATACAGGTTAAATTAACAAAGATTTCCTACATTAGGACTTTATTTAAAGTTTAGTTTATATAAAATTCCATTTATTCATGGTTCAGTTTAGACTGTTTCATTGTACTAAATTCCTAAATGTCTGCAAAAATAGCATGAATTGATCCAAAATATGTTATATTTTCATATCTTACACATTTTTGGACCATAAATAGGCTTAATTTGCATAATCTCAATAGACTTACAATAGATTATTAGTGTTTAACACTACTTTAAATAATACTTCTGTTGATGGCAGTCAATTTTACTTGTACAGAAAACCAAAGTATAAAAAGAAACCACTGTTCTGCCATTTATACAATTCACTAACAAATATGTATAGAGTAAACCTTAACATGTGAATGATTGCATTTTAGTCAAGGTAGGAATCAAACTGCCCATTTTAATATAATACTGACCCTAATCATACGATCTTTCTTGGTCAGTTGTTGTTTATACTGGTCTATATCAGTCTTTAACTTCTCCAAGTTTTGACTCTGGTCATCAACAGTATCCTGTCAACATTATATATATATAAATACAGTAAAAATATCTAAAACCAAAACATTTGTTAATGTTTTCCCAACGATTGACAGTGACCAAAAGCATTAACAGGAGTTTTGAAGGTCAGTAATAAAATTTCACTAACCACAAAAATGCAAAGTTTGCAAGATGACTAAATTAGGCCTAAATGAGAAGGCAAATATTATTTTCAATGTAAAAAAAATGTCAGAAATTGTAAAAAAAAAATGATGAGAATCTCTGGTTTCTATCATATAATAAGACCTACATTTGCTACAATAATATATTCTCCTATATATTACTAACTACTTATATACTGGAAGCAAGAAAAATGTTTTAATTGTTTGAAAAGAAAGTTTCATCAATTAGACCGTTAGTTGTAGATATAAGTCAGATAAACAGGCAACAAGATAAAGATGTAATAAGTTATTAAAGGAATAATACTAATATAAAAATAGATAATAAACCGTTACCAATGATATAAATTACTTCAATAAATAGTAGAGAGCCATCTAAACTCTGTACTAAACACTATATATCTCTGCTAAATAAAGGGGAGGTAACCTTACAGAAATTCAATTCAAAAATCAGACCATAAATGATGGCTATCTTTCTATACAGATAGATGTTTTCCAGGAATATTATTCTTCCATATCACCAAGTAATCATGAGAACTTTATTGCTAGCATGATAGGTGTTGTTATCCAACCACCAAAATAGCTTGATAAAACTGCCACCACCAAGTAGACAAGGGGAGACAAACCTGAAGATGATTGTTTACTAGAATAGATTCACCGTCTACAAAGGTCTTTTCGTGGACAACTGATGCCAATTGCTGAATACATAATTAAAACAGTTATTGTATATTATATAAAGAATTTACTGACTTGTAAATTAACTTCTTATTAATGCAAGTTTGTAGAAACATAATTAATTACAAATGTGGTCACAGCATCATATAAATATTATAAAGAATATCTTTAAGCCAACAAAGAGTGACAATGTTTTAACACTAATATTATCTATCATATCTTCTGGCCGATAGAGTGACAATGTTTTAACACTAATATTATCTATCATATCTTCTGGCCAATAGCTTTGGTTTGGTTTATGGTCTTTAACGCACTTTCAACAATATTTCAGTCATATCGTGGAGGTCAGTTTTATTGATGGAGGAAACCAGAGTACCCAGAGAAAACCACCGACCTGTTGCAAGTCACTGACAAACCTTATCACATAATGTTGTATCGAGTAAACTTTGCCATGAACAGGGTTTGAACCCACAACTTTAGTGGTGATATGCACTACTGACACAGGTAGTTGTAAATCCAACAACCATACGACCACGATGGTCCCTTCTGGCCAAAAAATATATGCTAATCTATATATAATTCTACTTGTCAAATTCTTCATAGACATCCGATAGGATCAGTCCTTTTTTTATGTCAAAAGCCTCAACTTATAGTCCAACAATTACTGTATACACTTTACCTCAATATCTCTGTCTTTTCTGCTGGCTTCCTTTACCATCTGTTCAAGTTTATTGTCAGCTTCGTCTTTCGCTTCACGCAATTTTTGTAAAATGTCATCTTGATTTCTTTTGTCTGTCTCCAGATTTCCAATAAAACTGAAATTCACAGTCATATGATTTTAACCAATGTTTAATATGTTCTTCTAGAATTTGAATTTTGGTGTTTCACACCACTTAAGCTTTCAGCAATATTTCAGCTATATCATCAGGGCTTTCAATAAATTTAAAAGTAGCAGGCTATTTCCAAAAAGTAGGTGGAGAAATGTGCCGACATTTTTCGGCCGGGGGTTTGGGGGCCGCTAAAGGCTACCAACAGGTCAAAGGCAGTGCCCTTGTTGGGGGTCCAGGGGGGCAAAGCCCCCCGTAGGCTCCAGAAAACATTGTTTTTTTATATCCATCAACAACTGTGAAGAGCTGCAATATCAGTAAGCTCAATAAAGAGTATCACAGGACCGAAAAAATATCAAGCTTTTCCTGCAATGGGTGCTTTAAACCAAGGGCTACCAATTTTCCATTTCTCGTTTTAGTAATGCAAATTAACTGTATATATTAATATTTTTCTGAACATTGTTTGTTAAAACAAGTCTGTTTTGAAGTAAACATTTTGTGGAATTTTTTTTTTATATAAATAAAGCAATGTATTTTATTTAAATTCACAGATAAATACAAATTTTAGTGGATCTTTTCAACCATTTGTCTTAATCAGGAAAAAGCTTGTAATATTTGTCCATTTCAAAGGTTTCAATATTTACCAAAAGCCTAAATCAAGTCCTCTATCGTATTTTGCACAAAAGACGAGTTTAAATTTGGCGCCAAATTGATATCCGCCTCCGATAATTTTTACCCGTCTGGTCTGGAGTGATTCTTGTCAGTGTTCTAGCTAGGATTTAAGAAGGGCAGGGTGCAAAACTGAAAAGGGACAATTTTATGCGTGCGACCTGTGAATAAAAGGGCAATATGTCAGGGGGTCTGAATCAATTAATTTTTCTCTTTAATTAATGTGTTAATCTGGTGTCATCCGAAAATGTCTACAGGTCAATTTTGGCTAATTAGACATTTTTTTTCCCCAAAATGTCTAAATGATTAAAATTTATTCCCAAAATGTCTACAGGAAATTTTCTTATGTTACTTAAAATATTTCACGAGTTGCTGTATAAAGTACCATGATATAGCTGTTAATCTGTGGTTCATTTGCTTCATTTTGGTTTCTACTAAAAATAAAGATTGTTGTCTAGAAAAAAGGAAACAACAACCCAAAGTAGAACAAAATTTGATATAATTGATCTTATGCAAATTATGAATCAATTTATACCAGTATTGTCCACAACACTGGTATAACTGTAAAATTTGTCAAAATAACTGTATATAGAATATTGGATACAACCATACTGGTTTATTTTTACCTTTTATCCGAAAGTTATTCGATATTGTGGGTGTAAATAAGGTGCATATTGTGCAACTCTAATATAAGTACAAGTTGTATACTTTGTGGTCTAAACCTGGACGTCAATACAAAAGGAAGCAGAAGAAGTAATGGATGTCTATTTACGCATGTGTGTTATTACTACAGGTAATGTATAAAACTGGTTGATGCTAAATATTGTCTTTGTTTCCGATTAAGTAGACAGGTTTTTATTTCAGATTAAACTTGAGTTCTTTTATTGTGTTTGATAATAAAATATTGTAAATGGCATATTTAGATTTTGTTAATTTTGGTTTGTTTCAAGTATATCTATAACAAAGGGAAATAACTCATTTTTATATCAACTTACGAAGTTGAAAAATACGATGTCAAACTTTTGTTTTCCTTTGCCACTTTCTTTGCAGTTTCTTTCATACTTCTTTCCCGGGAAGGCATTGTACTTATAATTTCAAATATTGATATTTTCGTTCATTAAAGCGTTTCTGAGATTGCGACTTTAATTTTGTCAATGTCCTTGGACTTCATCAAAGCATGGAGAAATGATACAATTTTTTTTCTTTCAACAAAATAGCCGGCGGTCTTTCTCTAAATAAACGGCGAAAATCGCCGGCTACCGGCTTCTATTGAAAGCCCTGTATCATGGTGACCAGTTTTAGTGGTGGAAGAAGCTGGAGTACCCGAAGAGAACCACCGACCATGGGCAAGCAACTGGTAAACTTTATCACCTGCGCTGCGAGTCGAGTGCAGCCTTTTTTGTAATTTACAAAGCCGGGCGCTAACCCACACTGTATTGGTGATAGGCTTGTATGAGTTGTTAGGTAATCCAACTACCTAACTCATTGAGCTACCCGGGCCCTCGTATGTTCTTCTATTTCTGATCCATTTAATAAGTGTAAATTTTGGGTTTAATCAAGCTTGTAGATTCTAATGATTTTATACACTATCTCAAAGGGGTTAAACTATTTCCAGATATCACGATTATATTGAACTTCTGATCAACACAATAAAATGCAGACTTCCACTGACCCTGCTATTGTTTATATATTTTTTCATTGTTTGTTTGTGTATTGCTGTTTGAGATCCACTTATCAAGATGGGGAGGCTTGGGGTCCTGGGGGTTTAGATGGGGAGGCTTGGGGTCCCTGGGTTTAGATAGGGAGGCTTGGGGTCCCAGGGTTTAGATGGGGAGGCTTGGGGTCCCAGGGTTTAGATGGGGAGGCTTGGGGTCCTGGGGTTTGAGATGGGGAGGTTTGGGGTCCTGGGGTTTAGATGGGGAGGCTTGGGGTCCTGGGGTTTAGATGGGGATGCTTGGGGTCCCTGGGTTTAGATGGGGAGGGGTCCCGGGGTTTAACTCTGCCACATTTTTGTGTCTGTGTCATATGTTGAGGTCTTTTGTGTGTTAGATAATTTACATTGATTGATGGTTGTTTGGTTTTGTTGATATTGGTGAAATTGTTGACCATCACAGTTTATACTTTTGTTTTGCTTTGTTGATATTGGTGAAATTGTTGACCATCACAGTTTATACTTTTCATAATTTGCTTAGGAACATAAAAGAAAACATTCAGCCAATATTAATTCATTGGTGAATGTTTGAATAGTTAGATTGAGACCAAGTGAGGAATCATTTACGAGGATCACCTGGTGTTCCTCAGAAACCATTTCTTCCTGTGGCAGAAACACCTAATGTCATTTAAAAACCTAAATTCTAATATGACGCCGTGTTATCGTCAGTTTATATAATACTCAACAACAACACTTTTAGCGCAAACGCGGTAATGTTGTTAATTCGGCTATTCCGTGTACCCTCCCGCAAAATGGTGTACGTTATACTGACCTACATTTACCGTAGAAAATTAAAATTGCGCGAAATGTTGTTGACAATTTTGGCATGTAAACAACATGACGTCATATGAAGACTTCCAGTTTAGAACATAAGAGATCCTGACGTTTTTTGGCTTCGTGTACGCCTCCTTGTCGAAGTAGGATTTGTAGTATTTTCCCTTTCTTTTGAATTAATGTTCATCAATGACAACATTTAGTAATCTCAAATGACAGAAATCGTATCTAGAAATGACAGAAATCGTATCTTTGTGTTCGGGAGGCTAACGGAACAGCCAAATACATTGCTGTGTGTATAGGCGGCGTTTTGCAAGTAAATTACCGTTTTTGTCCTATTAGAATCGAAATAATCCATGGCAGCCATTGTGTTATATTCATTTAACCATGGGCTGGGCCTTTATAATCGTTAATTTAACCCCTCGCTGCTGCTCGGGATTAAATTCGATTATAAAGGCCCAGCCCATGGTTAAATGAATATAACACAATGGCTGCCATGGATTATTTCTTAATTAAAATCTTTCTGGACGACCATTTATAGATGAATCCTAATCCATGTCAGTTTAATGGGTTCTGCCGATTCTTTACAATTAGGTTTTTGCCTGGCAAGATTTGTTGTCTGATAAGAAAATACAGAATTTTTGACCTACTATAAAGTATTCCATTGAAGTCTTGTTTAAATCTAGATGAGCTAAAAATCATTAAAATGTTGAGTATTTCTTTTCTACAATTCTTACCTTTCTTTTGCAGCAAGAGCATCTTTGAGGTCCTACAAAAGAGAACTGATCATAAGATGAAAAACAGAACTATTCATACATATACAAACTAGAGAAACTAAGAATAAAAGTCAGCTTTCATTTATATCGATTACACTTTCTACTCAATATAAAATATCAACGCTGATTTCAAGTATTGTAAAGTAAAATTAACAAAGCAAGACAAGTATCACGGGGGCCACACATGTCCTTTTTGGTTTACTTATAGATTGCCCAAGACAAAGGTTTGGTTCAATTTGGTGCATTGTTTTAGGAGATAATAGTCTATACTAGTCCTGTTACCCAATACCCATGACATAAAGGTGTGATTCAATTTGGCACATTGCTTTAGAAGATGATAGTCTATACTAGTCCTGTTACCCAATACCCATGACATAATGGTGTGGTTTAATTTGTCGCATTACTTTAGGAGAAGATTTCTTTTCTAAAAACAGCGCAACATGCATATTCTGCATAAAATTGGCAAAACTATAAATTTCAGAGAAAAACTATATTTTATAGAAAAGTTTATCATATACCTACTAATTAAATTCAGCAACTTCCATTTTAAAACAAAGAAGTTCTGGCTATTTGAAGAAAAATAAATTTTAGTTACAGTGGCCATCTTGGATAGAGGCTTACAGGACACAAAGGGTTGGTTTAATTTCCCCATTGGTTAAGATCTTTAAATTATTTTTTGCCAAAATCTGCAGAATTGTCTTAATTTGTTTTACCTGTATCTGTATTTCTGTTTTATGGCTCAGTTCAGCATATAATGTTTGTGAATCTTCTATCTGAGTCTGTAAATCCTTGACTTCTCTGGCAGCTCCTTCAAGTGCCCTATCTGCTTGGTCTAATTCCTGAAATTAGTATAAAGTTTTAACAACAGCCCATGTGACCTTTGCTCAGGAGTGTAAAAAGAAAATATGCAGGTTTTTTGCTATGTTGGCTAAATAAGAATATTTTGTGAGGAAGAGGGTGGGTAAATATTTCCCCAAACAGACTAAATATTATCTACACCTACTTATAATTAACATGTCATCAGAATAATGAATATTATCTACACCTACTTATAATTAACATGTCATCAGAATAATGAATATTATCTACACCTACTTATAATTAATATGTAATCAGAATAATGAATATTATCTACACCTACTTATAATTAATATGTAATCAGAATAATGAATATTATCTACACCTACTTATAATTAATATGTAATCAGAATAATGAATATTACCTACACCTACTTATAATTAACATGTCATCAGAATAATGAATATTATCTACACCTACTTATAATTAATATGTAATCAGAATAATGAATATTATCTACACCTACTTATAATTAACATGTCATCAGAATAATGAATATTCTTATTCAGACTTTTAATGAGTCAACAATCAAATCATTAAGTATAAATATATTATCTACCCTTTTTAAAATACTGATGATAACATATCAAATCATTGTATCAAAATCAATGACAAAGATTGTTTTAAGAAGGTTAGGGTTATGGTGTTCAACGCCACTTTCAACAATATTTCGGTTAAATTGTGGTGATCAGTTTTACTGGTGGAGGAAACGAGCAAAATACCGACCTGCCACAAGTCATTGACAAACTTTTATCACATAATGTTGCGTCAAGTACACCTTGCCCTTGAACGAGATTCCAACCCACAACATATTTTTTTTAACAGAATATTGTACAATGAAACCTGTCTAAACCAAACCCTGAGTAAACCTAAAACCTGCTTAAACCAAACAGACTTTACAGTTCCTTCTACTAAATGTCTATGTAATTTGAACCTGTCTAAACCGAACTCTGAGTAAACCTAAAACCTGCTTAAACCAAACAGACTTTACAGTTCCTTCTACTAAATGTCTATGTAATTTGAACCTGTCTAAACCGAACCCTGAGTAAACCGAAAACCTGCTTAAACCAAACAGACTTCACAGTTCCTTCTACTAAATGTCTATGTAATTTGAACCTGTCTAAACCGAACTCTGAGTAAACCGAAAACCTGCTTAAACCAAACAGACTTTACAGTTCCTTCTACTAAATGTCTATGTAATTTGAACCTGTCTAAACCGAACTCTGAGTAAACCGAAAACCTGCTTAAACCAAACAGACTTTACAGTTCCTTCTACTAAATGTCTATGTAATTTGAACCTGTCTAAACCAAACCCTGAGTAAACCGAAAGCCTGTTTTAACCAAACATCTATCTAAAATAAACAAATTTTTCAGTCCCAATGGGGTTTGGCATAAACAGGTGTTACTGTATATCACAGTAATGTCAGAACTTCTAAACAAAGTCATTAAATTAGAAAAATAAGAAAAATGTAGTCACAAATGTACTGTAGTTCTACCCCTTTTAATTGATCAAGTCTGCATTACAAGGTAGTCAAATTAACTGCAGTTCACCCACAGGCTAGTTAAACCCCAGCAATATAATCTGGTGATCAATGTCCTAACATTATACCTGTTGTTTTTTATTGAGATCGTACTAATTTTATACCTGTTGTTTTTTTTATTGATATCGTACTAATTTTATACCTGTTGTTTTTTATTGAGATCGTACTAATTTTATACCTGTTGTTTTTTTATTGATATCGTACTAATTTTATACCTGTTGTTTTTTATTGAGATCGTACTAATTTTATACCTGTTGTTTTTATTGAGATCATACTAATTTTATACCTGTTGTTTTTATTGAGATTGTACTAATTTTATACCTGTTGTTTTTTTATGGAGATCGTACTAATTTTATACCTGTTGTTTTTATTGAGATCATACTAATTTTATACCTGTTGTTTTTTATTGAGATCGTACTAATATTATACCTGTTGTTTTTATTGAGATCATACTAATTTTATACCTATTGTTTTTATTGAGATCGTACTAATTTTATACCTGTTGTTTTTTATTGAGATTGTACCAATTTTATACCTGTTGTTTTTTATTGAGATCGTAGTAATTTTAAACCTGTTGTTTTTGATTGAGATTGTACTAATTTTATACCTGTTGTTTTTTATTGAGATCATACAAATTTTATACCTGTTGTTTTTATTGAGATCGTACTAATTTTATACCTGTTGTTTTTATTGAGATCGTACTAATTTTAGACCTGTTGCTTTTTATTGGGATTGTACTAATTTTATACCTGTTGTTTTTATTGAGATCGTACTAATTTTATACCTGTCGTTCTTTATTGAGATTGTACTAATTTTATACCTGTTGTTTTTATTGAGATCGTACTAATTCTATACCTGTTTATTTTATTGAGATCGTACTAATTTTATACCTGTTGTTTTTCATTGAGATTGTCTGTTAATTGTTTTATATTATTTTTATTTTCCTCTTCAACACGACTCCTAATTTCACTGATCTCTACATCATGTTGCTTAGACATCATCTCCATAGCCATACTACAAAATAATATAAAAAAATTATATAAATCATCATTATTGTGTATATGACATTGTTTCCATAGCAATAGTAAACAAGAGGCTCCATGGAGTTTATCTAAAACAGATAATTGTTACTTATGCTAAGAAATACTGTACCACATAATTAATAAACAATTAATCAAGTTTTACAATAACAATTACATATTTCTTAAGAAAATGTAGCTTCATGTATATGTATTCTGATTTCCTCCACCAATTAAACTGACTGCCACTATATTACTGAAATATTCTGGAAAGTGGCATTAAATACATGTAACCAAACATCATCACTGCAAATAAAGGGAGTATTTGAGTTGTGTTTTAACCCTGCAATTTAATTTCATTCAGTACAAGATACTATATATACAAAATTCTTATTTCTCAATGATGATTTTTTTCCTTTTTTTAATTTTATTTTGATTTGTTTGTTTGTTTGGTAAAAAAAACTTATGATGCTTTTTGGTGATTTGTTTGTTTGTTTATTTATTTATTTAAAAACTTACGATGCTTTCTTCAATAATTCTTGTTTGTCTGATGGCTACTTACGAGGCTTTCTTCAACAATTCTTGTTTGTCTGATAGCTACTTATGAGGCTTTCTTCAACAATTCTTGTTTGTCTGATAGCTACTTACGAGGCTTTCTTCAACAATTCTTGTTTGTCTGATAGCTACTTACGAGGCTTTCTTTAACAATTCTTGTTTGTCTGATAGCTTCTTACGAGGCTTTCTTTAACAATTCTTGTTTGATAGTTACTTACGAGACTTTCTTTAACAATTCTTGTTTGTCTGATAGCTATTTGCGAGGCTTTCTTTAACAATTCTTGTTTGTCTGATAGTTACTTACGAGGCTTTCTTTAACAATTCTTGTTTGTCTGATAGCTACTTACGAGGCTTTCTTCAACAATTATTGTTTGTCTGATAGCTACTTACAAGGCTTTCTTCAACAATTCTTGTTTGTCTGATAGTTACTTACGAGGCTTTCTTCAACAATTCTTGTTTGTCTGATAGTTCATTCTTTACACTTTCTAATTCTACTTTCAATTCAATATTCTAAAAATAGAAAGTTGTGGGGAAAATAATTACACATCAAATTAATTATCAAATGTCTCGCGGGGGCCATCATGGTCGTGATCGTATGGTAGTATGGATTTACATCTACCTATGTAATCAGTGCTCTCACCACATGAATTAAAAAACCCGTTCATAGCAAGGTGCACTTGATACAACATTATGTGATACAGCTTGTCAGTGACTTGCGGCAGGTTGGTGGTTTTTCTCCAGTTTCCTCCACCAATAAAAATGACTGTCACCATATAACTGAAATATGGTTGAAAGTGGCATTAAACAACTTAATCCTTACCCTCAAATGTCCACTAAAAAGATTAAACATAGGTCTGCCTGATTTGACTGTGATTTGACTGATACTTTGACCAGTCACATTTCCATGTATCTACATGTACTAATCCCTCAACTATGTCTGGTAGTCAAGATATAGAGGAAAAATCAGATGAAAGTAAACATATAAGGATAAATGAACTCTTGTTGATTTAAATATCAATGGGTTTAGAATGGATTTCTCTGGAAATATTACATCAAAGGTGAAGTGTGGTTGGTTGGTTTATGGTGTTTAATGCCCCCTTAAAAATATTTCAGCTATATCGTGACGATCAGTCTTATTGGTAGAGGAAACTGGGGTACCCGGAGAAAATCACTGTCCTGCCACAACTCACTGACAATCTTTATCACATAATGTTGTAATGAGTACACCTTACCATGAACGGGGTTCAAACTCACAACTTTAGTGGTGATAGGTACTGGTTGCACAGGTAGTTGTAAATCTAACTACCATATGTTCATGACCACCACATCCCCGCAAAGTCTGAGAGGTGAGATAATGATGAGAAGTCCAAATCACGGAAAATTTCCAACAGTATATTTGTATATCAAAGATTTGACAGCAAACTTCCAATGTTGTACAATGGTTTAATTTGCCACAAGTGAGTCACATTACAAAATACAGTGGCAGCTTTTTGTCCAAACACTGTGGTTGACATGAATATAGCATTTCTTTGACTTCACTGCCAGTTTTGTCATAAGACTTTTTGATGTTGCCATGGTATGTTGTAACACAACTGTTTCTAATGTGAATGTGTAATATGGAAGTTTGCTTGTCTCACTAATTCTTGGGATAAAGTGTTATAAGGAATTATCATGTAACAGGGTATTGTAAAATGACAATCAATTATGAATCCTTTTTAGCAATCAATATACTCTGGTCAGTACAGGTCAAGGTTAAACAATGAAGTAACATATCTGGTCAGTAGAGGTCAAGGTTAAACAATGAAGTAACACATCTGTTCAGTAGAGGTCAAGGTTAAACAATGAAGTAACACATCTGGTCAGTAGAGGTCAAGGTTAAACAATGAAGTAACATATCTGGTCAGTAGAGGTCAAGATTAAACAATGAAGTAACACAACTGGTCATTAGAGGTCAAGGTTAAACAATGCAGTAACACATCTGGTCAGTAGAGGTCAAGGTTAAACAATGAAGTAACACATCTGGTCAGTAAAGGTCAAGGTTAAACAATGAAGTAACACATCTGGTCATTAGAGGGCAAGGTCAAACAATGAAGTAACATATCTGATCAGTAAAGGTCAAGGTTAAACAATGAAGTAACACAACTGGTCATTAGAGGTCAAGGTCAAACAATGAAGTAACATATCTGATCAGTAGAGGTCAAGGTTAAACAATGAAGTAACATATCTGGTCAGTAGAGGTCAAGGTTAACCAATGAAGTAACACATCTGGGCAGTAGAGGTCAAGGTTAAACAATGAAGTAACACATCTGGTCAGTAGAGGTCAAGGTTAAACAATGAAGTAACATATCTGGTCAGTAGAGGTCAAGGTTAAACAATGAAGTAACATATCCGGTCAGTAGAGGTCAAGGTTAAACAATGAAGTAACATATCTGGTACTATAATATACATGTACAATATAATACAATAATTATATACCATTTTGAAAACATCATTATCCCCACATTTCTGTTGCATCCTCTCCTCCAGGAAGTAGATCCGCAGTTTGAGGCTGAAGTTTTCCTTTTTCAGCTCTGAAAGTTGCTATAAAATAAAGACACTTTTATATTAATTTCACCTATAACATTTTGTACCAAAATCTAATCACAACTCATTTTCCAAATACAACAGCGACAGCGACAGGTCAGTGGTTTTCTCCAGGCTCTCCGGTATCCTCCACCAATAAAACAAACAGCCACAAATAACTGAAATATTGTTGATAGTGGTGTTAAACATTATCAAACAAAAAAAACAAATACAACAGCCCCAAGAGGCAAGATGACAGGAGAATAACTCTAGGAGTACTAAACAAGATCTACAGTCTAACCAAGTTAGCTGAATGTAAATATTTGGTCCATTGATGGTAATTTTCAGTCAAGTCAATATCTCAAAGCATAGTGAAAAAAAGTGGTCACAATAAAATACTTATTGACCAAGTTTATTGTTCCCCTCGACAGCATTATTACCTCCCATTGTTGGACTTCACAGAAGGGATATATACCTGGTCATACTCCTCCACTGTCCTCCCCCTCACTGAGGACATCCTCCCACTGTTGGACTTCACAGAAGGGATACATACCTGGTCATACTCCTTCAATGCCCCCCCTCACTGGAAACATCCTCCCACTGTTGGACTTCACAGAAGGGATACATACCTGGTCGTACTCCTTCATAGTCCTCCCCCTCAATGGGAACATCCTCCCACTGTTGGACTTCACAGAAGGGATACATACCTGGTCATACTCCTTCATTGTCCTCCCCCTGACTGGGGACATCCTCCTACTGTTGGACTTCACAGAAGGGATACATACCTGGTCATACTCCTTCACTGTCCTTCCCCTCAATGGGGACATCCTCCCACTATTGGTCTTCACAGGAAGGATACATACCTGGTCATACTCCTTCATTGTCCTCCCCCTCATTGGGGACATCCTCCCACTGTTGGTCTTCACTGAAGGGATACATACCAGATCATACTCCTTCATTGTCCTCCCCCTCACTGGAGACATCCTCCCACTATTGGACTTCACAGAAGGGATACATACCTGGTCATATTCCTTCATTGTCCTCCCCCTCACTGGAGAGATTCTCCCACTGTTGGACTTCGCAGAAGGGATACATACCTGGTCATATTCCTTCATTGTCCTCCCCCTCATTGGAGAGATCCTCCCACTGTTGGACTTCACAGAAGGGATACATACCTGGTCATACTCCTTCATTGTCCTCCCCCTCACTGGTGACATCCTCCCACTGTTGGACTTCAGAGAAGGGATACATACCTGGTCATACTCCTTCATTGTCCTCCCCCTCACTGGTGACATCCTCCTACTGTTGGTCTTCACAGAAGGGATACATACCTGGTCATACTCCTTCATTGTCCTCCCCCTCAATGGGGACATCCTCCCACTGTTGGACTTCACAGGGAACATCCTCCCATTGTTGGACTTCACAGAAGGGATACATACGTGATCATACTCCTTCATTGTCCTCCCCCTCACTGGGGACATCCTCCCACTGTTGGACTTCACAGGAAGGATACATACCTGATCATACTCCTTCATTGCTCTCCCCCACATTGGGGACATCCTCCCACTGTTGGTCTTCACAGGAAGGATACATACCTGATCATACTCCTTCATTGTCCTCCCCCTCATTGGGGACATCCTCCAACTATTGGACTTTACAGAAGGGATACATACCTGATCATACTCCTTCATTGTCCTCCCCTTCACTGGAGACATCCTCCCACTGTTGGTCTTCACAGAAGGGATACATACCTGATCATACTCCTTCATTGTCCTCCCCCTAATTGGAGACATCCTCCCACTGTTGGACTTCACAGAAGGGATACATACCTGAGCATACTCCTTCATTGTCCTCCCCTTCACTGGAGACATCCTCCCACTGTTGGTCTTCACAGAAGGGATACATACCTGATCATACTCCTTCATTGTCCTCCCCCTCATTGGGGACATCCTCCCACTGTTGGTCTTCACACAAGGGATACATACCTGATCATACTCCTTCATTGTCCTCCCCCTCATTGGGGACATCCTCCCACTGTTGGACTTCACAGAAGGGATACATACCTGGTCATACTCCTTCATTGTCCTCCCCCTCACTGGGGACATCCTCCCACTGTTGGACTTCACAGAAGGGATACATACCTGGTCATACTCCTTCGTTGTCCCACCCCCCTCACAGGGGACATCCTCCACTGTTGGACTTCACAGGAAGGATACATACCTGATCATACTCCTTCATTGTCCTGCCCCTCATTGGGGACATCCTCCCACTGTTGGCCTTCACAGAAGGGATACATACCTGATCATACTCCTTCACTGTCCTCCCCCTCACTGGGGACATCCTCCCACTGTTGGTCTTCACAACCACTGTAAATCAAAAACAATACATTTGTATATTTATACAAGAGTATTAAGGTGAAAATGCAAAAGTTCAGTGGCAGTAATATAAAGGTAGTTGAATTTACAATTACCTATGCAATCAGTGCCTATTATCACTAAAGTTGTAAGTTCGAATCCCACTCAAGGCGAGATGTACTCAATACAACATTATGTGATAAAGTTTGTCTGTGAGTTGGAGCAGGTCATTGGGTTTTCTCCGGATGCTCCAGTTTCCATCACCATGAAAACTGACCTTCATAATATAACTGAAATATTGTTGAAAGTTAAACACCATAACCTCTAACCGAAAATTAAACTTTTACTGAAGGATACTGTGAACATTATCTGACTTGGTCTTAGTATTGTCAGCTAAATAACACTTATAGCATAACTACTAGCATTGTCAGCTAAATAACACTTATAGCATAACTACTAGCATTGTCAGCTAAATAACACTTATAGCATAACTACTAGCATTGTCAGCTAAATAACACTTATAGCATAACTACTAGCATTGTCAGCTAAATAACAC
>MJUT01032535.1:404739-414774 GCA_002080005.1 Gigantidas platifrons
TTAGGAAAAATCAAGAAATTTAATTTTGATTGTTCCATGCTCAAATTGGCTTTGGATAGTCACAACAGACCAAGTTTGACATTTTCCACACCAAAATACATCAAAGTGTCATGTTACTGCTTCAATGTGAATATTATGCAATATTTTGGAAAATTTCCCCAATGCACTAGATGTACATGCACAAAGGGTATTGAAATATAATTTTATGCTTATTTATGACTTTACAAGTATTGAGAATGGTAGATTTAAGGTGTTTTTGTAGTTAAAGGGCAGATGATGTTGAAAAAGATTACTAAAATTAAGAATTTTAACAATTTCATGTTGTAGCATTTAGTCGACTTCAAATATGGTATATGGTGATACCATTTTTGAAAATTTTCTAATACTGCTTATTTTTCCTCATAAATTTTGGTAGTTATAATTAGAACGCATGTAAAATGTGCACATGAAACAATATAAGGCTATAGAAAGCAGCTTTATTTAAAAATTATGTACTCAAAACCAGGTAATTTTAGTGATCCCGGTGAAATTGCATTTGTCACTGGACATTTTCTGTCAATTTTTCAAATTTTCAATGTGGATTTTATATTTTAGAGTATAAATTGACTGTCAATGTACATGTGTGCATCCGGCTAACAAGAAACATAACAAAAGTTGTCAAGAAACATACATTTATTGACTTTTGAGAGAAATTATAGCTGCAAGTCATAAGAAATAACAGAAACATGAAAATCAACAATCATAATTTTACCAATTGTGGGCAGTTTGAAGTAATTTTTTCTTAATATCTAGGTATTAGGTCTTATTTAATGTCTAGAAATGCATTATTAATGGGAACATAGCATGAATTAGCATAATTTAGTATACTGTGAGATCATTTCTATAAGGCAAAAAAAAAGGGGGGGAGGTCGTCTTAAAATGAAAATTTTCATATTAATTAGATGTTAAATGTACAAATGAAACATAATTACATGTCATAAGTTGCTTATTGTGTTGAAAATCAGCTTAATAACTGTAATATATTAAGATAAAAAGTCATTGTTATGTTATTTCACAATCTGAACCAAACACCTGAAAAATCAGATTTTTTCATCAAAAGCTTCATGGAGGTACCTTTGTATGTGGACATTAATTCTTTCAAATATTGGACTGCCATACAACTGATATAGTTTTTTTGACTGGGTATTGATATAGGAATATAAACCAAACAGTGAAATATTGTGTTTAATTATAAACAACCAGTATAATTACAACAGATGTATTCACACATAGACAATAACACATCTACATGTAATTTACACATTTTCCAAAAATGACGCCAATATTCTTTTCCCCGTCATTTTTGGAATCAGACTCAGAAATTGAAGAAAAATCAAATAAAATTACACCATCTGCCCTAAACTATTGACATAATTAAATTACAAACTAAGAAGTAGAATAAATGTTGTACAAGCAGATGGCTTGTAACCTAAATACAGAATAATCACAGCAGTTCACACGATCAAAACACACCATTCTAATCTATCCATGTTCTAAAGCAGACAGGATGATTTCACTAAATGCAATGAAATGTCTAAAATATTTAGTGGAAAAAAAATCAAAACAATTCTTTTTTTCGTTTTTTTTATAAAAATGACAAAAAAATCTGACTCTAGACAATAAACAAATCAATTTCTCCCTCACCATTTTTTCCCCCAAGATTTGATCACATATTTAATGGAGATAGATATCTTACAAAAAATTCTGATTTGAGAACAAAGTGAATTAATTATATAAATGGATCAGAATGAAGCTCTACTTGTGGGTAATTTTAGCAGATTTTCAAAACTGTCAAAATTATTTATAAACTTCAAAATGAAAATAGAAAATAAAATAGATATATACATGTACTTGTATTAAGTTGTAGTACTAAAAACTATATGTTTTATAACTCAAGACTTATAAATTGTATAATAAAGATTAATATCAAAAATCAGGTCATAAAATAACACAAATTCCTACCCTTTAATATTCCATAGGTCATAAAATGACAAATTCCTACCCTTTGATACTCCAGATCAACAAATCTGATGTGAATATCCTCAGTTGACAAAAACTTGGAATCAGTACAAACTGAACAGCTCCCAGTCAATCAGTTAAGACAGAGCAGAGCTGATCCTTGTAATGTGTGACACAATGTCCATCAAAAGATGATCATCAGATATAATTATTGGTTATTGATCTGTGGCTAATCAGGTGTAGTTAGGCATACCTACTATTAAATTACCCTGTACATATGGCCCAAAACAATAGACACAAGACAATTAGTTTAAATGTATAGCTGAATACATTTAACACTTTTACTCTACGTTAATTAAAAGTCAAAGAATGTTAAAATCTTCTATTAAAAGCTACTTTCTGTAACTAGATATACATTGTTCTATAAGTAATACAATTACTACTAATAGCTCTACAATACTACATGTATTCACAGGTCCACGATCCAGGAGGATTTTTATATAAAAAATAGTCAAGTAATTCTCCCTTTTTTAATGAAAAATGAGAAAACTTGATGAGAATTTGTACATACATAAGGATATAATAGAAATGTGCACAAAGTATAAATTTATGTGCTCAATGTGCATTTTACTTTTAATGAATGGTCTTCATTATCAATTAAAAGGTTATATCCAGAATGTCTCCACCTTGACTTAACTCTGTATAATAGCATTGTTTGACCTACATGTACACAGGTGTCAAATGTTTACTATGATCTACACGGTATGTTAACCCATTTGATTTTGATTTTTGGTGTTTAATGCTACTTTCAACAATATTTCAGATATATCATGGCGACCAGTTTTAGTGGTGGAGGAAACCAGAGTACCCGTGGAGAACCACCGACCATGGGCAAGCAACTGGTTAACTTTATCACTTGCGGCTGCGAGTCGAGTGCACCCTTTTTTGTAATTTACAAAGCCGGGCGCGAACCCACACTGTAGTGGTGATAGGCTTGTATGATTTGTTAGGTAATCCAACTACCTAACTCATTGAGCCACCCAGGCCCTTGTATGTTAATCCAGACACAAACAACAATGTCAGTTTTAAAGCCATTAGAACTCAGAAATAGGAGGATTCTGGTTTTGTTATTTAACATTACCAGTAATGTTTAACTGTTTTATATTTATATAGTCATTAAATATCCAATAATATGGAGTATAAAAAGAGCACATACATGTGTATTACTTTGTAATTCAGAGTGTGATACATGTCAAAACTAGATAATTCCTACCTTTACATACCTAGCTGTTTAGGGGGGGGCTTCCTACATTGTACTTGAAAACAATTATTGAAAAGCTGATTTATTACCTTATGAAAATAAAAGGGTCATGAAAATAAAATCAGAAATAAAATTTAGTGTGCATCACATCCTTCTGGAATACAGGTACACTCAAAAAATACAGGTGCACTCCAAAAGACAAGTCATTTAAGAGATTTTGGAGGCAAGTTTAAATAGTGCAGTAATTGTCAACAATTCCACCAATATCAACAAAACAATCACCTCTCTCCTCAACCCATTGAGTACAAAAAATACCATGACATATTGACCTATCACTTCTCACCTCAACCCAATGAGTACAAAAAAAGATCATGACATATTGACCTATCACCTCTCACCTCAACCCAATGAGTACAAAAAAGACCATGACATATTGACCTATCACCTCTCACCTCAACCCAATGACTACAAAAAAGACCATGACATATTGACCTATCACCTCTCACCTCAACCCAATGAGTACAAAAAAGACCATGACATATTGACCAATCACCTCTCACCTCAACCCAATGAATACAAAAAAGACCATGACATATTGACCTATCACCTCTCACCTCAACCCAATGAGTACAAAAAAGACCATGACATATTGACCTATTACCTCTCACCTCAACCCAATGAGCACAAAAAAGACCATGACATATTGACCTATCACCTCTTACCTCAACCCAATGAGTACAAAAAAGACCATGACATATTGACCTATCACCTCTCACCTCAACTCAATGAGAACAAAAAAGACCATGACATATTGACCTATCACCTCAACCCAATGAGTACAAAAAAGACCATGACATATTGACATACTGTATAATACATGTAATATGTGTGTATAGAACTAAAAACTAAAGCTTAACACTATATATACATGTAGCTCACTCTATCATATTTTTAAGGCCAAAAAAAAATTACCTGTGTTTCCACTAACATGCTCTAAAATATTAGAGTCGGTAGATACTAGGAAAAAGATTTTTTTTTTTTTTAATATTTTTAGCTACTTTCTACAGCAGACACATTTTGANTATTAGAGTCGGTAGATACTAAGATACTAGGAAAAAGATTTTATTTATTTTTTAAATATTTTTAGCTACTTTCTACAGCAGACACATTTTGACTTCTAATAGTGTTTGTTCAAAAATTGCCAAAAATATTTTAGGGTAGGAACAAAAAATGAGGTTAGGTATTGGTATAGTTTAATAGTAGAAACACATGTAATTCTTTTATTTACCTAACTAGATTTATAAAAATTACACAAACAAGGTTTACTTACAGATGATACATTGTAACTTGATTCAAATCTCCTTTTGATTAGAACTGAGAGCTAACACAGCCATATTTTTTCACACATAATCCAGACTATGATATGATGTTGTATATTAATCAATTTTATTCCACTTCATTTTCACCAAAACAAAGCACAAAGGCAACTCATTCTCTCCTACAGAATTGTTTAATTTCCAATTCAAATTATTGTACATGAATTCCTCCTGGAATTAGCACAAGTTAAATTTGACTGATCATTTTGATGAAATATTATTCTCCAACAAAAAAAATATTTCTCATCCAAAGAAATTCTCAACAAAACAAGACTTTTTATTGTTATTTGACAATAAAACATATAAACGTGATGGTGCTGACTCCTCCAGGAATTAAATCCCTATACAACATATATTACAGTACTGTTTAAAAATTTATGAATGTTAAAATAAGGATCACTAATTATAAACACCAGTCTAGTCAGTCTAACTCTCCATCATAATATCACAATAAAATCACAGTAAAATAATCAGGTTTGATCCAGTGGTGATCCACCCACATAACAAACACATGTGTATGTAGTGACCATGTGTAGTAATTAGTAGAGTGATTAGTATCTTATAATTATACATTAGAGATCTTAGTAGGGGGTCTGATTACACAACACACTATATTATAACTGTCAAACTTTTATGGCACTTTATTATATGATGTGTAATGTTTACATCTAACTATATATATACTTATGTTTAATTATAAATTACAATCATTATTCTACAAATAAAATTCATTATTGTTGTATTAAAGAAGTTTATTGGGGGGTAAATAAACTAATATTGTTCTATTATAGTATATTGGGGGTTTATATAATCTATTACTGTTGTATTACTGTGTATTGGAGGGTTATAAAGGTAGTCATCATATCATCAACTGACTGTTCTTATACAATCACAAATAACACTTCAAACTGATTTAATTGTCAACTAAAAAAAGGGGGGTGTGTATACATGTATACATCTTACAATATTTATGACAACAATGTATTTATAATATTATTGTAAATTACTAAATGTACGTCCTTGATGAAAGTTACTTATGTTTTGATCAAATCTAAATTCAAAAAGGATTTTCATCATTTAGGTTAAACTTGGTACAAAAAATAGAGAACTTTAAATTATGAAGTAATTATACTTAAAACTACCCAATCTCCCAGCTTTAATTATTTCCTTTACATTTGATATCCTGTAGTTTTTGGAGCAATGTAAAAACAAAATGGAACTTATAACCTACATCTACAACATCAGAAGGAAACTGTGATTTTTATCAGGTTTATGGAAATGTGCCAATATAAACAAATATGAAGAATTTTTAACATCAATATCATCTTATTTACCTTCCTATGTTCCAATACTAGAAGTACAATATTTTTGTAATTTTTAAAAGTTGACACAAATTTCCTAAACTGATTTACCCATTTTTTATCAGGCAGCTGAACAAATGGAAACAAATTAAACTGATTCTGTATCAAATTACATAACAGAAAATGAATTGTGTAATGAGTGATTATTAAATTATATATCTTACTTGTTATGGCCTAACATCAATGGTTTTAAATCCATGTTAGATATGTTTACATCATATAGTCTTCATCCTTCCCATTGTCTTGTAAGGACAGGAAGTTAGTGTTGATGATGGTGAATTAGCTAAATATTGGGGAACATCTCACAACATTACACTTTTATTTCCTTTGTTTTGGGGGAAGTGATCACTTAACAGATTTTACATGTTCTGTAACTTAAGTTTATCAAAGTCCTTTCTCTCAAGAAATCATGTTTTATAATTCAATCAATTTATAATTTAAAAAAAATAATTTATTAATTAAGTTATGAAATTTGTCTAAAAATTAAATTATAGTTCAGCTTAAGATTTAAAATAAACTAAAAAAATATATTATTATGTTAAACTTATGATCATTTTCTAAAAATTAAAATTAAAACAATCGCTATCACTGGTTAAGGTTGTACTAGAAGATTTAGGAGACAATGTTGTTAGTTTTTTTTAATTAGAACTACAATGTACATCTACATGATGTATAACAACTAAATTTGATTTAATTTAGACAAATGGTTTCAGTTAAAAAGATTTTTTATGTGTATTTTTGTTAAAATATATAAAGCTTTGGCCAAAAAAAAATATGTGTTTAGGGTTTCCTTACCTACTCTATTTTTTTTTCTCTCTCAAAAATGCCTATCCTAACATTTGTATGGTCATTTTGGCTTAAGTACCGTTAAACTTTGGATTTCTTCCCCATTAACTTAACCTAAAAATATTTTGAAAAAAAAAAATTTCACCTACCCTATTTTTTTTTAGGGATGAAACCCTAAACACATATATTTTTTTGGCCATATTTAGATATATACATTTGTACATTTAAATAAAAATGGCCAAAATCATAAATTTGATAGAAAGACAGGGAATACAAAATGTATAAACAAAAACAAAGTACGATTTTGACAGTTGTCATGTGATCATTGGTAAATAATTAGTAACTGACCATCATGATCATTCTTATTGATCATTGTATAATTTGAAACCATAGTTAGTAGACTATACACGTATATATGTTTCCTAGTTATCTGGGGCGTGATAATCTATTTGGTCAACAAATATAGAAAGTCTGAAAGTGACACCCTAAAATTTTAAATTTTATAGATCTAGAGTGTATGTAGTAAAAGATTGGTAGAATATGAAACCTAAAAACTGCAAATCATTGGTCAAAATGTGAACACACAGCAGTCACATATATAACATAAAACAGTCACATATAACACACAGCGGTCACATAATATAACATAAAACAGTCACATATATAAAACACAGCAGTCACATATATAACACACAGCAGTCACATATACAAAAAGTATAACATAAAACAGTCATATATATAGCACACAGCAGTCACATATACAAAAAGTATAACATAAAACCAACACATTCCATTTTGATATTAAACGTTTTTATTACATATTTTCATTTCAACAACTAACAACAAATGAAATTAATTATTTAAGGAATATGTTCAATTTTTGAACTTGCGAAGCAATTTATGAAAATGTAAACTTTTATTTCATGGGACTATTTGAATTTTTCATTGGCGAATGAATTTGTTGGCAAACAATACCAACCCAGGCTATCAAGGATAACCAATGTTGCTTCAGGTGGATCAGCCAATCAGATTGCAGTATTCCAATCAATATAAATTATCATCAGATGAAAATATTATACACCTATTTACTGGCTATGAGGACAATAGCAAGTTTATTGTCCCCCGAGACACCAACTATTTCCCGACCGCGAAGCGGAGGGAAATAGTTGCTGTCGAGGGGGACAATAAACTTGCTATTGTCCGAATAGCCAGTAAATAAGTGTTTTATTATACCAAAGGCAATCTAGGAAATCTGAGAAAATATGGCTATTAAAAAGACACAAATAGAAGTTCTTAATAGTAATATTAAGAAAAAATATCAACAATAAAAGCTTCAGCAGATGCCATTTTATCGTCTGGTAAACAAATAATCGTATCTCTCGGGCATGTATGTGCGTGTACGTTAAAACACGAAAGATCCGAACCATAAAAGTGCGGGAAAATGTACGCTGTTTGAATTGAACTATTTCCCTAGGGATATAGTCATCGAGACTATTTCCCTAGGGATAATAGTCATGATCAGTCATCAAGACTATTTAAACAAAATCAGCAATTGGATTTTTATGTACAAAATAGTAATTTTATCTGCATTTAATTTTATATAGAAAATATATACTGAGATATAATAATAAATATTAACATGAAATACAGAAGTCATATAGCTTTAATGTAGAAGAACTATGATTCCCAACAAAATGTCACTGTTTTATTTAGCTCTTTTAAGTGCTTTAAATATGGTAGATTAAATAGTTGTAAGTACAGTGACTGACAAAGTGAAAAGGATTAATCTTTGCAAACACAATGTTCTCAATGAGATTTAACACCTGAGCACAAGGAGATCTCCTCCAGCAGTTAAATGGATTGTTCTTACAGGGATTTTTCAGGGTATTTTGGGAAATGGCATTTTTTGTCTGTTTGGGAATTTTTCATCAACAAAAGAGTAATTTTAGGAAAATTACTTTAGGCCTAAAAAAAATTCTGTGTTTCCGGTAACCCGACCGACCCTATTTTTACGGCACCGACCCTAATTTTTTTTTGGCAAAACAAAAAACAAAAACGCAGCAAATCCGGATTGCGGTGATTTCTGTTTCCGGACCGGACTCCAAATTTAGTTTATGCGGTAAAAACTTTGAAGTAGTCAGTGATTGGGATTAAAAAAAATTCAATGGGACTATGGCCCCCTTCCCTTCCTTGTCAATGGGACATTTTTGATATGAATGGGCCATAATGACAGAACCGTTCTGTATAGTATAGTATGCGCCAAAATCCAGTGTGAAAAATAATGTAGAATAAAAACATTTAACAAACTTTAATACATGGGTGGAGGAGATATATAAACTATCTGACAACTCACACCCTTCTGTTTGAATAAATACAGTATGATGAAGGACATACGAGCTTGAACTTAATATTTTTTTTTAATTCTTGGCTTAAACCTTGATCTGGACAAAAAAATCCATCTGATATGCATGATAAACGCTGTGCAATGCATGACAATTCCCATTTCACGTTTCCCGGGGAAAGTAAAAAAAACACACGGGAAAGTGACATGCTGATCGGTATCCGATACTTCCCGCCGGGAAAGTGTTACAAGTCCGTTGTTGCTCGTTGTTGTACTTTGCCGTTATCAGATATATCAGTTTTTGAAACTGGTTTACGATTTATTTAAGCCTGAATTCCGTATAAAATTGTATGTACACAAGGTACCAGATATCGATGTTGATTTGCAGTTGAACTTTCACAGATCATTTTAAAATAAAAACTAAATTATAAATTAGATACAGTGATTGGGATTAAAAAATTTTCAATGGGACTATGTCCGTGCATTCTTGACAGAACGGTTCGGCTGTTTCATCAGAAAACGAATGAGCGCATATGACGCGGAGCTTTTATGTGGAAATGTGCCATTTCGTCGGGTAATGCGACTATGGCGCATGGCGCGTGGTAATCCCAATCACTGAGTAGTGTCAGCAGCGGTCATACCTGTTAACCCTCCCGCATTTCGCGGGAGACTCCCGCTTTTGAGCTCGGCCTCCCGCAAAGAATGTGCCTCCCATGCGGGAGACTAAAAACTCCCACTTTGAAATACTTCTCCCACATTATCTCCCGTGAATCAGCCGATTGTTACTCGGAATTATCTCGGTTCTTACTAGAAACGCCGATAATGTAAGTTGTTTAATATCGAATGGATAACTACACGAATCAAAGTTGTGAAAAAAGTATCGTTCAATTACTTACTTAAATACGAAAAAAA
>MJUT01032535.1:414907-432155 GCA_002080005.1 Gigantidas platifrons
CCTACTTCTTTAGGGAATGATATGGCATTTTGCAAACTTTGTTCTACAAATTTTAGTGTTAGCCATGGTGGTGTATATGATATTAAAAGACATGCTGACGGAGATTCACACAAAAAAAGCAGTTGCTTCAACAAGGAAATCAACCAATCTTAAAAATGCAGACACAGAGATAATTTTTTCTATGTTAAAAAAAATCCAGACAGATATGAGATCTGAGTTGAACAATGACACACTTTGTTCTTTATTATGTGCAAAGCAAAATCAAAACTTGTTGTGTTATGAGTACGAACCAAGTGACTCTGTTCTAAGATCAGCAAAACAAGCTGTATTGTCCTACCAAAGTGGTTTGAAATAAAGTTGATCAGCAACAACAATAAAAGTTGTACAGTAAATTTTGTTTGCTTAAATCTAAAAATTTTAGTGTGAAAAAGTTCGTCACGCAAAATCTCCCACATTAAGTAGTTGGAATGTGGGAGATCTCCCACATACACAATCTCTGAGGTTAACAGGTATGGCAGCGGTGCAGAAATAAAAAAAAAACAATTTTGGAACAAAGTATATCAGCTTCTCTTCTCATGAAAAAGAGGTAACTGCATTTGTGCAAATGCTAGATACAGGGGCTGAAACTGGAACAAAGAAAGCAGTAAATGCTTTTGAAGTTTTGATGGCTGGGGCCGCAATTAAAAAAATGTGTGTTTCCCCTTTCACCTACCCTGACTTTTAGAGTAGGGTAGGTAGGTAGGCTTTTTTTTTTTTTTATGGATGGACTACCAGAACATATATTTTTCTGTAGGCTGCATATTAACAATACTGTAACATTGATGTCTTTTATTAGTCAGATTAACTTTGTTTTCTTCTACAAGCAAAAGTCGACTACAATGTACATTTAGAATGTTTCAGAGGAATTGACTATGTTAGACTCACAGGGGCTCGCAGTTATATTTTCACATCACCAGGTATGTATTAAAAAGAAGAAGGGAAGACACTTTTTGGGGTGCCAAAAGTGAAAGTAGAGTTTCTGCACCTTTTTTCGCTTCAAAAACGGTTTAGTCTTTGTACTACCCATAAAATTAATGCAAATATCGTTGTTTTTTGTTGATTGACTGATTTACAGTGGAATAACACTCGTTCTTAAATTCCAAGCGGTGTGGACAACTTCTTATCATACTCAATTCCGGTTTATACGGACTAAATATTAAGGTGAGTTTTCATTGGTCGAAGGATTTAAACTTGCATTTTTCCGGGAAATTATTTACTCAATCTTGTCAAAAGAAATTCTTAAAATATTGTCTTCCTATATTTCCAGATTGATTGAGACAAGGAAAAAATATATTATATATATATTTCCTACTTTTTTTAAATTATATTTGGATTTTTTATTTCTACCAATACATGTATTAAGTTCGTAGAAACCGGAATTGAGTACGATAAGAAGTTGTCCGCACCGTTTGGAATTTAAAAAAGAGTGTTATTCCACTGTAAACCAGTCAAGCAGCAAAAAACATCGATATTTGCTTTAATTTTTTATGGGAAGAACAAAGACTAAACCGTTTTTGAAGTGAAAAAGGTGAAGAAACTCTACTTTCACTTTTGGTCCCCAAAAAAGTGTCCACCCTTCTTCTTTTTAACACATACCTGGTGAATAGCTGCGGAACTGTAGCCTTTATGGTCCTTGGGCAGTTATTCTGATATTTGCGGACCATAGGGCTACGGATTTCACCCCATCAAAAACTTTCGAAAATGCGCAGTGAAAATTTTGCGCACCTTTCTTGCAAATTATTGTCATGAAATCGGGTCTGAGAACGATCAAACATATATGTATCGTTTTGTTAGATATTTATCTACATTCTTCTATACTTACTTACCTATTAATAATCACTTCCAGCTCATTATTATAACAAATGTCTCATTTGTGACAAGTCCCGTCTACTTGATGTCAGCCATCTTGCTACTCCGGTAGTCTCGTTCTGAGGTCATTTGATTTTTCCAATTATAACCCTATTTTATTTATCACGTGAGGTAAGTAAGTATAGAAGAATGTAGATAAATATCTAACAAAACGATACATATATATGTTTGATCGTTCTCGGACCCGATTTCATGACTATAATTTGCAAAAAAGGTGCACAAAATTTTCACCGTGCATTTTCGAAAGTTTTGGATAGGGTAAAATCCGTAGCCCTATGGTCCGCAAATATCAGAAAAACTTCCCAAGGACCATAAGGGCTATGGTTCCGCAGCTAACCTGGTGATGTGAAAATATAACTGCAAGCCCCTGTGGTTAGACTAGAAACAATCAACATTTTTAATCAGACTAGAAACAATGAACATTTTAAAGAAAAATGCAAATACACAGACTTATAAAAAGTAAAAAAAACAATGCTCAGTACTTAGTATAGTCCGTTTGACTTCTATAAAACCTACAGAAAAAAATTCTTAAAAATCCAGTTTTCAAATCAACAATTTTTTTCTAGATGTATATTACTACAAATATGTATATGATATATACGAACTCTGACAATTAATTTCAAAATTTTTGGTCCATTATTAAAAAAGTTACCCATTAGGTCTCTGTAAATTATATTCTCTGAAGTGTAAAAATCTGGCTGGAGTGAGTACAAATAACAGACCGTACCATGTGACATAGGACATTTAAATATTAATGGACATCATAACAATTGACTATCACCTTAATGGCCAGTTGATGAGTGGTCTTTTAATATTTAAATGTCCTATGTCACATGGTACAATGAAATATACATTGAGAGCACATGTCTGTTATTTTTTTTTTATGGTTGGACTCTTACACTATTTGTACTCACTCCATGCAAATTTGTATACTTAGAAAATATAATTAACATAGAGACCTAATGGGTAACTTTTTTAATAATGGACCAAAATTTTTGAAATTAATTGTCAGAGTTCGTATATATCACATATTAATATACATCTAGAAAAAAACTTGTTGATTTGAAAACTGGATTTTTAAGAATTTTTTTCTGTATGTTTTATAGAAGTCAAATGGACTATACAATGACTTGTTATACATGTAGTCTTCTTTAAAATTCTGACAAGTGACTAGATTCTGGAATTAAATCAATTTCATATATGAAATTTATGAATTCAGTGAAGACTAGAATAAATCTAAACTGTCAAACAATGAACAATGCAGAAAGAGACATATCATGTAAATATAGACATCATTGACATTGTGATCCCAGTCTCAGAGAAATAAATGTAACTTTTGATTGAAAAGTACCACTTTAATCACAAGACACAGTAGAAAGATACACCATTAACAAAATATATATTAATGTCACCGATAGAATGGTAAGAGTGATGTCTATGATTCATTACTGTCTCTTTCTGTACTGTACCAGGGGATGTCATAGGGAAAGGGGACGGAATCGGCAAATAACATGCTAGAAAATGGCCGATTTTACCATTGGATGTATCTCGGGATTATATAATAAGTAAAGGAATTCTCGTCCAGTTCGCGTATATCGAGAAACTTTTAATTGGATAGTTTTTTGACGTACTTGACGTGAGTATGTTAATTTAGAATCGACCGAAATAAATCGGAACATACCGAAGTATAATTATAATAATAGGAAAAGACCGTAGGATGTTCGGCAATATAATTATCAAAAAGTGGGCGTTGATTATATAAATAAATCCAAAAGTTCTTCAAGGTAGGTATATTTAATTTAAATAATTACAACTATAATATTCATAATAATTGCAACTACAACATTCTTATAAATATGAACCTAAAAAAAGTTATTGTTTACTATTGATAACAATTTCAAAATATAACAATTAAATGCAAAAAGTTGAATTAACACTAATTATTGGGGAAAATGCTTTTTAAGGAATTTGATTAAAGGGAGATAATCATAGTACTGTATAGTATTATAAAATTACTACTGAAAAAAAAATGAACCAATATAGT
Source organism: Gigantidas platifrons (assembly GCA_002080005.1). Lineage (NCBI taxonomy): Eukaryota > Metazoa > Mollusca > Bivalvia > Mytilida > Modiolidae > Gigantidas > Gigantidas platifrons. The sequence continues at coordinate 418,860 of MJUT01032535.1, forward strand.
GATTAACACAGTTTGTCTATAAGCTTATATATTTGGATTAAGCGTTAACTATGTTAGATATCTACGTACCATTAGTTGTTTACAAAATACACTGATATATATAATTATTGTTTGTAAACAAACATCTGCTTTGCATAATCATAAATCCTCAGATTTACCTTTTTCTAAGAAGACATGTGTTTTTTAATTAATTTATTTTATAAAAATATATAACCTATATTTTCTGTTTTTATACAAATGTATATATTTATTAAGGTAAAAATACCTAACAAAAGAACAAAAAACCATTCAGAAAAATTTGTCAAACTAAAAAAAATCCTGATTCTGATCCAAACTTAACAGCAGCTCGCTGGTAAAATTTGGCCCATAATTTGATTATATTTTACTTCACATCCAAAATTTCACAAGAAGACGTATGTTGAATATAAAATAATACAAACCTCCTTGTGAAATTATATATTTCAAACTATTGCATCCATATTTTGTCNGAGTATATAGCCAAGGGAGATAATCGTTTCCGAAACCTGACTGTACCTTCGCCGATGTCTATATATTTTTTTTAAGGTGTAATACCACTAAACATGGGTACCAGTCGAAAAGGATGTATGGGAAAGTAGTACGTAAACACAAAATGGATTCCTACATTGTTGGATAAAAAATAAACCCTATTAGATACTGCAAAATACTGAATGTCAGCAGAAACCTACATATATTAGGATAATCTTAAGCCCATATTTGATGTCCTTGGGGTTTCAAATAAAAAATTGATTGCATTGGAAAGAAACCACCTGAATTTGTGTTAAATCGAAAGTGAAAGTAGGATTTTTGACGGTAGACATCTTTAGACTGTCTGTTTTTTCTTATATGCAATTAAATGTATGTTGATTTTCGGAGTTAAGCTTCCAATTAGGTACCCCTTCCATGAGATATGAGTGTCACTTAGATTAAACTTAAGATGAATCCTGTATGAAAGCTCAATTTTTTTTTATTTAACATAGAAGGCTATGGAGAATTCTTTAGTGGTATTACACCTTAAGACTAAGACTAAGAATTTTGACTACTAAATGTGTAACCGATTCCGGACGGATGCGCATCGATTTTCCAGAAATTACGATTTATTTTTTTATTTTATTTTTTGACTCGGCGGCTTTTTTAAGGGTCGGTCGATGAAAGGGGAAACAAACTTAATTTTAATTTAGGCCCGGTGGAAGAAAATATCTTAAGAAAAAACCTCAAAGTAGGTTACAAAAATATAAAATTATCGTAGTTGTGGCATGTTTCTGCTAGCATAAGGGAAACTGGCCAACCACAGCTGCAATTTTTTTTAAAAATAATTCATATACCCAGTACCAAGTCTTCATAGCCATCCCCACAGAATCAAATGGTTTCCCCTAAGTTACAATAATTCAAAATTTTAGTTTCAGACGGAATTTTAATTTAATATAAAAAAAAACTAGAGGCTCCCAGGAGCCTGTATAACTCACCTGGGTATAATAACCACATCAGTCAATAAAACTTGACAATTCCGGTAAAAAAATAACAAATGTAGCCTTCGTCATTGCAGACCCCCTCTCCAAAAAAATTTGGACAGGGGTTCCCCCCTTTAATGTAAGTTATCAATATTGCTGTAAAATTAATATAAATGTCTGATTCTCAAAATTTAGCNTTTGCTACTTCACATTTTGTAATAGAGTTGCTTCCCTTTGATTATTTAAGTAACCAAAAGCAGTGAAAGTCAACAAAAAATGCATTTCAAGAGGAATAACTCTTCACACAGTTGTCAGACATTTTCAACTGTGAACTTTTTTGTAGATCTTGACATGCTGAACATTTTTGTAGTTTAAGCTTAACATCTATCCCTTATAGTTTTTGAAATAAAAAAACGAAAAGTATTAAAATTGTGAAAATTTGAAGGAAAAAAGGGCAATAACTCCAAAATGGGTAATGGAATTTACTTCAAAATTGCAGGGTAGGTAGATCTTGACATGCTGAACATGTTTTGAAGTTTAAACTTAACATCTATCTCTTATAGTTTTTGAAAAAAAGGACGAAAAGTAATAACATTTTGAAAATTTGATGAATAAAGGGAAATAGCTCCAAGATGGGTAATCAGATTTACTTCAAAATTGAAGGATATGTAGATCATGACATGCTGCACATTTTTGCAATTTAAACTTAACATCTATCTCTTATAGTTTTTGAAATAAAGAACGAAAAGTATTAAAATTTTGAAAATTTGATGAAAAAGGGGCAATAACTCCAAGATGGGTAATTAGATTTTCTTCATAATTGCAGGGTAGGTAGATCTTGACATGCTGAACATTTTTGCAGTTTCAACTTATCATCTATCTCTTATAGTTTTTGAAATAAAAACCGAAAAGTATTAAAATTTTGAAAATTTGATGACAAAAACGGCAACAACTCCAAGATGGGTACTCAAATTTTCTTCAGAGTTGCAGGGTAGGTAGATCTTGACATGCTGAACATTTATGCAGTTTCAACTTATCATCTATCTCTTATAGTTTTTGAAATAAAGAACGAAAAGTATTAAAATTTTGAAAATTTGATGAAAAAAGGGCAATAACTCCAAGATAGGTGTATCAGATTTTCTTCAAAATTGCAGGGTTGGTAGATCTTATCATGCTGAGCATGTTTGCAGTTCAAACTTATCATCTATCTCTTATAGTTTTTAGGTTTTCTTCATAATTGCAGGGTAGGTAGATCTTGACATGCTGAACATTTTTGCAGTTTCAACTTATCATCTATCTCTTATAGTTTTTGAAATAAAAAATGAAAAGTATTAAAATTTTGAAAATTTGATGAAAAAAAGGGCAATAACTCCAAGATAGGTGTTCAAATTTTCTTCAGAGTTGCAGGGTAGGTAGATCTTGACATGCTAAACATTTTTGCAGTTTCAACTTATCATCTATCTCTTATAGTGTTTGAAATAAAGTGCAAAAAGTATTAAAATTTTGAAAATTTTATGAAAAAAGGGCAATAATTCCAAGATGGGTAATCAGATTTTCTTCAAAATTTCAGGGTAGATAGATCTTGCCGTGCTGATCATTTTTACTCCATGTCAGAGTTCAGATATTATTAACTGTTTTTGAGTTATTACCAAAAACGTGCAATTTTACCATATGTTCTATTTTTAGTAACAGCGGCCATGTTGATTGGTGCACGGCTTCACCGGACACAATTTTGAGACTAGACACCCTAGTGACGATTCAGACAAAGTTTGGTTCCAATTGGTCTGGTAGTTTCAGAGAAGAAGAATTTTTTTAAAGTTTACGACGTACGACGGACGGACAGACGACGGACGCCAAGTGATGACAAAAGCTCACTTGGCCTTTGACCAGGTGAGCTAAAAAAAAGAAAGACTGCCCCCTTCCCAGATACTAATGCACATTCTTTCTCTTGAATTCTTTATATTAAATTCCAACCTGACATTGTACTCGCCCCAAACCGTGAAAACCAGGCAATTCACAAGCAAACAGTTGAATTATTTTGTTTCAATGTGTCTTATATTATCAAATCAAATCAAATCAAAAGTTTTATTTAAAGTCGGTACATTTACAAACTACAAACATAAGCTCTCATGAGCTTTTTAAACCGACATGCATTTTAAGATATAAATTACAACACAATAAAACAATGTCATGCATTAAAACTATATATCAAGCTAAGATTTGATGCAAGCACATCTATGATTTGATCTCTGGGCCTCCACAGTCATTATGCATGTACATGTACGTTGTATTTATACACCCATTCTTTATCTGTGTCTGTCCACCTTTATATCCCAAAAAATGTCTGCCCAGTATATATTTTTCGAAAGGATTATTTATATTAGTACAAATGTACTTGCTACATGTATTATTGATATTAAAGTGTACCTATAAATGTCAGAGCATAAGTTGGCCCAATTTTGTTTTGGGTTTCAAGATGCAATGTTTTTCTTTGTCACAAGAGTTTTGAAAAGTGTTGAATTGCCATTTACAAAGTGCTCTGTACTTTTTAAAGTATTTTTTATTTTGGTTTATTTATATTATATCAAGGATTTATATAGTAGGACCTACTATATAAATCCTTGATTATATCAACAGTTGGTCCAACATCAAATCCATTTTTGAGGTTTGAAGTATTATTAAAATCAAAGACATAATAATATGTACAGAAACATGTATCAGACTGCTGGTAACAGCAATATTTAAACTTGGTACTCATACTTTAAAAGACAGTAAAACGGATTTTGAATTCAAACCGAAATGTTGTTCTTTTTATGTGGCCACCTCAGACTCTTAGTCAATTAATAGTCATAACACCTCTGAAACATGTACATAACATGGAGGTTCTAAACATGTGGCAATATACAGCAGGAACATATCAACTACTCTATATTAAAAAAAAAAACACCTACCTACCTACCCTATTTTTTTTTACCCATTAACGGAAACACAGAATTTTTTTTTTTTGGTCTTATGCTCTTATAGCATTAATATTGATATTATTGTCTGTTTTTTTTTTATTCATAGCCACCTTAAGGACATCTATTCAATGTCACATTTTTATTTCTGTCTACCTTGACTATTGGAGTCTTGCATACCAGTGATTTTTTATATGTACCCCCTAGTCCTATAACATATGACTTCACATTCCATGTTCATATTTTACGTTTTCATTGGGATTTTTTCATTTTTTATTTTATGCGGAACTCTCCTTCATGATTTTCGACAACCATAATTAAAAACTAGAGAAAGTTGATCTGGTGATCACAGATACCCCCGCATTCCAAATTATGAAATTTTCATCCAGAAACCTTTAAAGTCCCTATCTTCTAAGAGAAAAAGGGCCATAATTCAGTAAATGTCAATTTCACCATAATCGAACTTAATCTGTATTTTATGGTATATCACATTGTGCTAAAGTTTGAAAAGATTTGGTTGAGTCGTACCTTAAATACCATTCGGAAGCCTATAAAGTCCCTATTTTCTAAGAGAAAAAGGGCCATAACTCAGGACCGGTAAATGTGAAATACACCGTAATGGAACTTAACCTGTATTTAATGGTCCACAGCATTGTGTTAAAGTTTAAAAAGATTTGGGTAAGCCATACTTTAAATATCATCCGGAAACCTAAAAAGTCCCTATTTTCTAAGAGAAAAAGGGCCATAACTCAGGAACGGTAAATGTGAAATACACCGTAATCGAACTTAACCTGTATTTAGTGGTCCACAGCATTGTGTTCAAGTTTGAAAAGATTTGGTTGAGCGGTACTTTAATTATCATCCGGAAACCTAAAAAGTCCCTATTTTCTAAGAGAAAAAAGGCCATAACACAGGAACGGTATATGTGAAATACACCGTAATCGAACTTGACCTGTATTTAATGGTCCACACCATTGTTATAAAGTTTGAAAAGATTTGGTTGAGTGGTACTTTAATTATCATCCGGAAACCTAAAAAGTCCCTATTTTCTAAGAGAAAAAAGGTCATAACACAGGAACGGTATATACATGTATGTGAAATACACCGTAATCGAACCTGACCTGTATTTAATGGTCCACACCATTGTTATAAAGTTTGAAAAGATTTGGTTGAGTGGTACTTTAATTATCATCCGGAGACCAAAAGTGTGACGGACGGACATGAGGATCCTTATATACCCCCGACTCTCGTCGAGCGGGAGTATAAAAAGATGTCGCCAAATCACCCAAAAAATATTTATATATTCAGGTGCACCCAGCAGGAATCAAATATTTTTTTAATTTTTGCCCGGGATAAATCACAGGGCCTTTCCACGTGGATAGTGACAAGGCCCTGTGGATACACAAAATCAAAATTGATGGAATAAACAATAAAAGGCTGTTGGCCACTGGTCCCCCGACGCCAAGGTTATATCGTAAGATTAAATTTTGAAACTACTGTAAACTAGAGGTTCAGGTGAGCCTGTATCACTCACCTGACTTAAATAATTATGAAAGGGGACCACCCAAGGACCATTTAGAAGTAAAAAAAAGGGGAGTAACTCTGGTTAGATTTGTCGAAAAATCATCATTATCGAACTTGACCTAGATATTCATGAGATACACTTACATACCAAACCTATTTCAATCTGACTTTTTGTTTACAACTTAGACACAAGTTATAATTTGGAAACCAAAATATTAGCAATTTTGAAGTATAAAAAGGGATGTAACTCTGGAAAGATTTGTCGAAAAATGATCGCTATCGCACTTGACCTAGATATTCATGAGATACACTTACATACCAAACCTAGTTGCAATCTGACTATTTGTTCCAAAGTGACAATATCATCTGGAAACCAAATATTTAGCAATTTTGAGGTATAAAAAGGGGGCATAACTCTAGTAAAAATTGTCGAAAAATTGTCATTATTGAACTTGACCTAGATATTCATAAGATACATTTACATGCCACACCTATCTTCAATTTGACTTTTCATTCACAAGTCATCATCTGGAAACCAATTCGGGACACACGGACGAAGTATAAAAAGGGATGTAACTCTGGTAATAATTGTCGAAAAATGATCGCTATCGAATTTATGAGATACACTTACATACCAAACCTAGTTTCAATCTGACTATTTGTTCCAAAGTTATCATCTGGAAACCAAGTATTTAGCAATTTTGAGGTATAAAAAGGGGCAAAACTCTAGTAAAAATTGTCGAAAAATTGTCATTATCGAACTTGACCTAGATATTCATAAGATACACTTACAGAATCAAACCTAGTTTCAATAAGACTTTTCATTCACAAGTTATCATCTGGAAACCAAACACATGGACGGACGGCACCCATTTCTATAGTCCCCTTCGACGAAGCGTCGGGGGACAAAAAAACATGCAACAGCGTTCTACATTTCACAGTTGCTTTAAAAATTAATTCAATATAAAACAGAGGTTGTGGTGTTTAACGCCACTTCCAACAATATTTCAGCTATATCATGGCTGTCAGTTTTATTGGTGGAGGAAATCAAGTACCCGGAGAAAACAGACCTGTCGCAAGTCACTGAATGATTCGTGAAGAACTAATCCAAAAACTATATTTCATCAAAGGGAACCTCCAAGTAGATCTATAGATATTCTCCTAGAAGTCAACTCCGAAGACAGCGAAAATATTATACCGGTCCTTTGCGAGTACATTGAGGCCACCGTTCTCTTTTACATGTAATTGTTACTGGTATACTTTCATTATTGTGCATGCTCTTTTTCATATGTATATGTGTTTTATTTATTATGTAATTCCAAGGAGAAGACTTCATAAGTTGGTAAAACTTCTGTCTTATCCTTTTGGTCCCTATGAGCAAATAAAATTGTTATAAACTAAAACCGGACGATTTTAAAATCTCGTAACTGTTAATAATCTTACTATTTGCCGTAGTTTTATTTCTTTTTATTTTTTGTTTTTATTTTCACCAAAGCGGAAGTTTTTTTTATACATTTTGTATTTTAGCGCCACCTACAAATAGTACATTGAGGAAATACAAGGGAGATAAAAATTACATTCGCGAGATTCAGGGATGCAAATTAACTATTTTTTCCCAGTAGCCAGCTGGGCTACTGACTTCAAATTTCTAGGGGCCCAGCTAAATTTTTAAGGGCCCGGTTTTATTTTTCAGTCGATGAAAAAGAAAAATCAAAATATTAAGACATGAATAATTATTAAATCATTTTAAAGACCCATTTAATCAGGTAATACAGGCTTTTTAAATACTTGTAGCAGTATCAATTTTTATCTTCGTCTGTCTTCTTCTTTTGTGGAGGTTTTATGCCACTGATAAACTCCCACATTTTCTAAACAGGAATTAACTACCTACTTATAATTTAAACTCTTAAAGGGGAATGGTTACGCAAAAAAGATTTCCAGAGATGTTGAATTAATTTATGTGATAGATCCAGCAACAATTAAATTTAATCAGGTCTTGTCCTGATCTGACCTAAAAAAATCCTAATTTTGTTAGGAATGCATTTTTTGTGATGTCAAACTTGTCTATAATGACGTTTGATGGCAATTTAGTAAGCAGTCTTTATGTGGCTGTCAGTCGGCATACATATATAATGCACAGATTCCAGTTGATGTAATGCATATGTAGTATATGTAAATATCTGTGTTTACTTATTCCTTTTACTGTATGCTGTATATTATTACATGTGTGCAAATATTGTATTTTAATATATTGTAGCAGATCATTTTTATTTCATAGGTTTATAAACTTGAAATATATTCTATAGTATGGTATAAAATTAAAAGTATCCAATACACATCTATTCTTTTGGAAATTTTTAGGATATCAATTGAAAATAAACTAAAATGTACAATTGTAATAGACAAGTTATTCACCTTACTTAGTTTGGATTACAAGTATCAATCAATTTTCATGTAAATACATTTTGCAATTAAATGTTTTTCTGTATAGTTATCAAAAAAGATAGCAGATATGGCCAACAATCCGTATCTCACTGTCCGATCCCGTTCCGAATATTTTACATCAATGTCAACATCCAGTTTACCTACATGTTTTAATTTCAGTTGAGAACATGAATCTGTTGTCATCTTCAACATATAAGCATCTCAAAACAAATTTAATTAAATACAAACAATCTTTGATACCTTTGGAGTGTGGAAGTCAACTTATTTCTGTGCTCAGTAAAGTATTTCAGTTTTAAGGCTTCACGTATTGCAGGTGCCCGTTCCTACTAAAATGACGTTTACAATGCGTATAGGAAGAAGTTCTGATTAATAAAAATAGGAATGTGCCGGTCTGACAGAATAAATAAACAAATTTCAAGTCTGTCTGACATTTTATTAAAACTGTAAATGGAATTTAATGCCGTTCTAGAAATTCTGTTGGCAGTGGAAACTTGGAGTGATGAATAAATTTCAATTGCCAACTGGGCGACCGCAAAGTAATATTTGATCGCCCAGCTGAAATTTTACTCGCCGTGGGCGACTGTTAATTTGCATCCCTGGAGATTATAGAATTTTTATTCTTAAAAACATGAGCACGGCCATTATCGACTTCCGAGTGTGTCCGCCATTAGTAATATACAAAAATATTATGTTCTCGAGGTTTATCGATACGCTAATGTATGGTTTCTCTAGTACAGGTGTCACAATATACTGTTATTTTGGCTTGAAATTCAATGATAACACCTGCTATGAAGTGATTTGTAAACGGAGATATAATGACAACAAATAAATTACCTTGTTATGTATTATTCTTTTTTTTAATTACCGTTATTCTCCCCATACAAAATCAGTATAAATCCTACTGCATGCACTTTTTTCCTTTTTTTTTTTTTTTTTGCTTTTCAAGCATAAGAAAAAAGGGGTAATCAAATTAATATTTTGTATGAAATTAAAAAGTAAATATATAAATTATAATATAAGCTTTTTGAAATTATTATTATACGATTTAAAGTGAAGACTTATAAACATAGATACAAAATGCAACTATTTTGCATTTTCGAATTTCAAGCCGTCTTCAAGTTGTGTCCTTTGCAAGGTTGATCACTGCGGTTATAAAAAAAAATATGCATGTCGTGGGAATATTTTCTAGGTGATCGGAATTAGGTTGTCTTGTAATATACAGGATGTACCCAAATATACAGGAAGACCCCTACTGTGAAGCAATCTATTTTGAGATGCCATTCAATGAAAATAACAACCTGACCCAGGGGTGTGGAAATATTGAAATATTCTACTTGTCCCCGGGCGAGTTATCTGAAAAAAGTTACTTGTCCGGATAAAATCCTACTTGTCCTGTTTTTTTTTTGTTTTTTTTTTATAAACATTTGATACTTGCAAACACAGTTGCTAACTAAAAAAAGTAAATTGAACTTGTTTATATTTTCTATTACATCATTGCTAAAATTTGAAATGTTAACACAAAAATCCCTGTCTAAGTGATCACTGCCCAAATGAAGACCATTTTAAATTTGAATTTCAGATAGGAATGTGGAGTCAGAGAATATCTGGTTGTTTATAGATACAAAATAAGCAGGGCTTTCAATAGAAGCCGGTAGCCGGCGATTTTCGCCGTTTATTTAGAGAAAGACCACCGGCTATTTTGTTGAAAAAATTTTTTTATTTCAATCATGTCAAGTTTCGATAATAAATCTATATTTACGGCGCTTTATTTATATATTTCTTTTGCTTCCTGGAATAACAGTTACTGTTAAATACACATTTTTTCATTGGTAGAGAGATTTGTTCAGGACTAGTACTGTATCCCAGAGATTCCCAAACAAATTTGGTCCGGAAAACATTGGTTTCCACCGGACCGAATATCCGGTATAAAATAAAGGGTTTGTTGTATAATAGAGCCCTGTTTGATCTCCAATTTGTCCATAATTTATTTTGATTAAAACTAAAGTGAAATGCCAGAGCAGATCAAAACTCTTTTCTTGTATCATTTCTCCATGCTTTGATGAAGTTCAAGGACATTGACAAAATTAAAGTCGCAATCTCAGAAACGCTTTAATTAACGAAAATATCAATATTTGAAATTATAAGTACAATGCCTTCCCGGGAAAGACGTTTGAAAGAAAATGCAAAGGAAAACAAAAGTTTGACATTGTATTTTTCAACTTCATAAGTTGATATAAAAATGAATTATTTCCCTTTTTTATATGGCATATTCCAAATAATAGAGCCAAAAAACTCCCATCAGATCAAAAAATAAAAATCTTTATAATGGGAATTTTTTCTGATGTACATGGGTGCAGCTATTACAAGGAAAGATTTTTTTCAAAAAGGAAGTCTATGGCAGACTTAATAAGCTGATAATTAACATTTAAAAAATGGATGTTGTGAACATAAAAAAAAATGACAGAATTTTGACAGACATTTTTTATGTTAGCAACACAATTATTTTCAATATCTTCGTTGTATTCAATGTTATCATCAAAATTTTACTCAGAAATGTTAGATAAATGAAAAAAAGACAATAAGAAGTATGGACCAAGTAATCTAAAATTGACTTGAAGTTCAATAAAATACCCCTTTAAGATTTGCTAACATAAAACATTTGACGGACTGAAGTGTTGCTTAACATAATATGTCCGTCAATATGTTATGATCACAAAATTTAGTTCCGTCCAGATGTTATGTTCGCAACTATGAAAACGTAAACACAAAAATTAAGACCTTGTCAATAAAAACAAATATTTTTATCGACTTCCCAATGCAAAAAAACTATTATTTCCTCATGCAAAGGAAGTTTCGGAAAACTTTAACTCTTTTTTCTCTACTGTAGCAGATAAAATTGGGCAAAATGTGGTATATGACCCCTCTACACACCCTAGTATAGTGGAAATAAAAAATCATGTGGATATTGATAACAATTTTCACTTTCAAAATATTACAGCAGAGAGAGTTGAAAAAATTATAAATACTATAAATATCAAAAAGCTACTGGTGCAGATAACATTCCTGCAAAAGTAGTCAGACAGTGTAAGGTCACAGTAGCTCAGCAGTTATCATCATTGATAAATTTATCTATTAACACTGGCGTATTTCCAGACTCTTTGAAAGTAGCTCAGGTAACTCCCATACACAAGAAAAATGATCCCCTAAATAAATCAAATTACAGGCTCGTTAGTGTATTACCTATTTTTTCAAAAGTATATGAAAAGGTAATTGAAATACAGTTAGCTGACTATTTTGATAAAATATTCAACCCCTTTTTATGTGCTTTTAGACGTGGCCATGGATGTCAGACCACACTGCTCAGACTTCTGGAAGACTGGCGTGAAGCCCTTGATAAAAACCAATATGTAGCTGCAGTATTGATGGATCTCTCAAAGGCGTTTGACTGCCTACCTCATGACATATTGCTTGACAAATTGTCAGCTTATGGTATATCATCTCAATCGGTCTCTCTTTTGAAATCTTACTTGTCAAATAGAAAACAACAAATTAAAGTTAACAGAGTAGTACTGAGTAGTTGGGCTGACATCCATAAAGGAGTGCCCCAAGGATCTATCCTGGGACCCCTCTTATTTAATGTCTTTATTAATGACATATTTCACTTTATTTCTGATAGCTCCTTGTATAATTATGCAGATGACAATACCCTCTCATTCTGTAATCCAGATTTTGATGCACTTATATCTACTTTGGAGACTGACTCAAATAAACTAATTGAATGGTTCAGAATAAATAAGATGCAGGCTAATCCAGACAAATTTCAGTTTTTGGCTGTAGGCAGAAAAACTTATGACAAAAATCCATCCATTCATATTCAAAATTTTGATCTTACATGTGAAAGTACTGTGAAACTCCTTGGGATTGATATTGATTATCAACTAAATTTTGATGATCATATTAGTACAATATGCAGGAAGGCATCCCAACAACTAAATATTCTCAAACGTTTGGGTTCATATTTGAATAGATTAAATAAGTTAACTATATTTCATACTTTCATACTTAGTAATTTTAACTTTTGCCCTTTGGCCTGGCACTGATAAAAATTCAAACAAATTAGAAAAAGTGCAGGAAAGAGCACTCCGTTTTGTATATGAAGACTATAATAGTTCTTATGAGGAATTACTACAAAAAGCTAAGGTGCCTTCCTTGCAGATTAGAAGAATGAGAACCATGGCTTTGGAAACATATAAAATAATTAATAAACTTGCACCTGTCTGTCTTCATGATCTTGTCCATATGAAAAACTCCAAATATTCTTTCAGATACAACAACATTTTGGAAATACCACAGATCAAATCCACACGGTACGGTAAAAAATCCTTCAGCTTTGCTGCACCTACATTGTGGAACAGCCTGCCAGATCATTTCAGGACTGAAAATAGCTTTTCTCAATTCAAGAGTCTTTTGCAGTCCTGGAATGGGTCCAAATGTCGCTGTTCTGCATGTAGATGATTATAATTTTGCTTCTGGTTTGCTTATATTATATATTATCATTTAAATTTGTTTAGTTTGGCTTGAAAATTGTTTATTCCTTTTTTTTTTTTAGTTAAACAGTGCTGCTTTTACTGATTATGATGGTGCCAGTTTTAAATATTCAGTATTATTTAAAATTTTATCATTATTATTATTTTTTTTTTTTACCTGCTGCTTCTTTTTTAAACTGCTACTTTATGTTGGAGCATGTGTGTGGATCTTGAGCAAGAGTCCAAAGAGGCGCTTGCCCGTGGGTTCTTGTTCAGATCTATACACAGTCCTCCTTTTTATGCCTGTATGTCTTAGCTTATTTTATTTGGTAACTTTGGTTCGTTTATATTTTTTAATTTTTTATTAAATTATTT
>MJUT01032536.1:11730-23967 GCA_002080005.1 Gigantidas platifrons
TATCGGAGTTATCTTTCTTACAATAATCTTCGTACACCTAACTCTATCGGAGTTATCTTTCTTACAATAATCTTCGTACACCTAACTCTATCGGAGTTATCTTTCTTACAATAATCTTCGTACACCTAAAACACTAAAAACACACTAAAACATTAAGCAATACGAACCCCAACTAAAAATCGGAATGAAAAGAGTGCAGATAATGCCAGATTTGTAATCAAGTGTAATTGGTTCTCAGTGTTACCAAATTTGTCTACTTGCGGAAAATTCCTAGTAATACCAATTTTATTATGGTAAAACACCATTTAAAGACCACCCGTGCATGCATGACGTGGGATAGCCTGTATTATTTGTCGTTATAGCCATTAATTAGTCTCGTTCCTACGCTTGGACAAGGGGATAACGTCAAGAGATTGACTTTTAATTGTTATGATAGATAATGAGACCGCTTCCTAATGACCTATTGATTTAAGATGGTTTTAACTCTCTCTCTCTCAGACGACTGCCAGCGATTGCTTGATTGAAGCTTTTGATGTTAATTTTTTGATTGAATGCGTTTACACAACAAGAGAACCATCAAACACGTCTTAACTTTGTTGATGATTATGGTTTAATTTCAAGGCGGAGGAATCTTGAATAAAGAAGTCACCTATTATTTGTTTGAACCTCTACGCAGAATTAATTTCTTCTTTTTTATTACAATAGAATCAATCTATTATTGATTTTACTGTATGTTGATTTAAAGATGAATTACAGAATCGCGTAATTTAGACGGGAAAAGTAAATATGGTCGTGATTTCAGAATATTTTAAAGATGCTTTCTCTGTTTGATGCTTTTGTGGTTTGTTTCGACTACTTGTTAAAAAGATTAAAGGAATGTCGATTAGAAAGGAATAAAAAAACATTTATGAAATTATTCAATAAAAACGAAGATTTCTAGTTTCTTTGCGTGGGAAGCGTTTCTGTAATAACATTCATCAAGTATACTCAAAATCAAAAGATAGGAATACCAAATAGTTTATGTCTTTGTGATCAAGAAGGTCTAAACATTATAGCCAAAATCGTCCAAGGTTATACATAAGGAGAACCTTAGAGTTAATAATAGTTACATTATTTAGGATCTGTAAATTTCATTATGAGAGCTTTGAAAAAAATGCTAAACAGGTACTGGTCGAAAACACCAAAGCATGAAGAGTTTGAAGATACCAAAGGGGCAATCAGAACCCGTATATCGAAGAAGAACAGACAATACAATGGTCAAAAGAAAAAGTACAAAAGGACAAACAACGATCCACAAATCATACATATAAAACTAATGATCGAGTAACACGAACCTCACTAAATACCGGGGTTGAATTCAGGTGCTTCGGAAGGGTAAGCAGTTCCTGCTCCACTAGTGGCACCCGTCGTGTAAAACAAACCACCCTTCAGACTAACATTTAACTTCAACAGGCAAAAGGTAGACAACAACAATAAAAGCTGACGATAATCTTGGTAGTAATATCACAGACAACAAAGGTTATAAAAGGCTTTTTATAAATCATTAAGCTTGGGATTTTCATTTTATTTCATGATGACGCAGAGAGTATCCATTGATCTTTGATTGTAATTGTAATTGGCATGACAATAAACATAATGAAATGTATATTTCTTGTTGTATCTTAGAAGTAACACACGTAAATAGTCTTTGTATTTCAGGCAATATAACTTAAATTTCTATTGTTTGTCTTAGGTAACACTATCGATTATTATTGTTTATTGGCTAAATACGAAACACTAACCGAGAAGAGGTACCACATCGGCGGTGGAATGGTTAACGTGCTCGCCTCGAGTGCGATATATCGTGGGTACGAGCCCGATCGGGTCAAACTAAAGACTATAAAATTGGTATTTGTTGCTTCTCCTGTAAGCACGCAGCATTAAGGAGAAATAGCAACGACTAGTTGGCTCGGAATCAGGATAATGATTCCATGTGGAGCGACATGTAGATCTATCCGCGGACTGTTGTTTCAGTGAGCTATCACTATAAAAATCCAACTAAGCGTGTTGGTCTAGCACAAAGCGGATCTCATCATCATATCATTGAATTAACTTGTCATAGAAAAATATTTAGAGACCTAAGATTGTCAGTGACTTGTGGCATGTCGGTGGTTTTCTCCCGGTATCGCAGTTTCCATCACTAATAAAACTGATCGCCACGATATAGCTAAAATATTGTTGAAAATGGCGTTAAACACCATAACGTATTTTTTTCAAACAAAATAGAATGCTGATAAACATGTATTGTCACTCTTAAGGATGATAGTCCTACATTTAAGCAAGGATAAACTTGAAGATTAAATAGAATCTATAATAATTGGAAGTTATAATAATATACAGCCGTTAAGAAAATCGTTTGATGTCAATTATTTTATTTACATTGTAACAGCTCAAGACAATCTTATTTACAATTGTCAACCCGTCGTCGCGTTTGTTGACCTTCAACGGGAACTGTAGTATCCAATTTGGTTGGTAGATACCGATTCTGACGGAGTTTATTGTTTATTTCTTTAATTTATCAGTAGTGTATGGTCAAGGTCCCATTGATAGTTGTGGACACGAGAACTTTGCGATCCGAAGTATATTACTCTTTGATAAGTTGAACTTAGAACCAAATTAGCTACTTGCAGGAATTGCCTAGGGCTGGTTGTCAAAATATTTTCTCTGTTTGTCTCGATATGGCATCTAATAAAGCCCTCGTGGGAAATAACAGTTTCTGATTGGCTGTCATATAGAAATGTTCTTCTCAGAGACAACGGTAATTTGAACTGTAACTTTGCATAACGTACGTGATTAAATGAAAATCAAAAATAAAATAGAAAAATAAGAGGGGTAAAAAACCCCGATACCCCGCAGTGCTAATAATTTAAACATGATATATCGCGGTGGTCAGTTTTATTGGTAGAGGAAACCGGAGTACTCGGAGAAAACAACCGACATGCCGCAAGTCACTGACAAACTTTATCACATAATGTTGTATCGAGTACACCTGTCCATGAACGGTGTTCGAACTCACAATTGTAGTGGTGATAGGCACTGATAGCACAGGTAGTTGTAAATTCAACTACCATACGACCACGATCACGACGGTCACTGCATTGTAATATGCAAAATACTATCAATTACATAGATTGGTATAAAATTACGTATAAATTGTATAAACACTTACTGACAATATTATAAACGTTGTCAAGTAATACTATCATATACACATCTGAAATAAATAATTTCAAAGTATTATTATATTTCAGAATGCATATCTATTTCTTTTCTTGTACACGAGCAATAGCTTCCGGTTGAACATTTAATGGTAGAAATAAGATATGGTTGTTTTGGAAAACCTTACCAATATTACTAGTATAAATCTAGAAAGATTTATCAGAGACTATAACACAGAAATTGAGACATTATTTTAAGAGACCATGAGAATATATAGGTGGCAAAGGATAACATAGGTGAATACATTCTAATCTTAAAGTTGTGATGGTAATCTACGAGACTGCAAGACAACAACGTGATGGTAATCTACGAGACTGCAAGACAACAACGTGATGGTAATCTACGAGACTGCAAGACAACAACGTGATGGTAATCTACGAGACTGCAAGACAACAACGTGATGGTAATCTACGAGACTGCAAGACAACAACGTGATGGTAATCTACGAGACTGCAAGACAACAACGTTGACATCTAATTAAGTAGGCACTATATTGGTTTCTGTAATAACCTTCATCAGACACGTTCATCAGACACGTTCATCAGACACATTCATCAGACACGTTCATCAGACACATTCATCAGACACGTTCATCAGACACGTTCATCAGACACGTTCATCAGACACGTTCATCAGACACATTCATCAGACACGTTCATAATCAGGAGATTTGAAAGCCAAATAACTTAAATGTCTTTAGGAGCAAGTAAACTAAAGGGCATAAACAGGGTTTAAAAAATCTAATTGTAAAATTTCAATAATAAGTATATTTAATAGACCATTCCAGTATCGAAACACAGATTACTGGACAAACTATCTGTCCACCAGCAGAAGTATCGACCCAATGATAGTAACAAAAACGTAGATATATTATTATGGCTCACGACTCGTTTCTGTAATAAGATTCACCTCGTACACTCAAAGAAGAAAGATTGGAAAGTCCAATAAGCTGAAAGTGTTTGGAACCAAGAAAAACAAAGGGTCTAATAAATAATGTCAAAGTATTATTATATTTCAACATACTTATTTACATGTGTATGCATTTCATTTCTTATACAGGGGCAACCATTTCCTACTCAGACTTTGATAGGAGTAATCATATATGGTTGTTTTGAAAATCCTTAGTATTATAAATCTAGAAAGATTTATCTGAGATGATGAAACAGAAATTGAGACATCTTTGGCGACAATGATTAGCATATGCATGTAGCAAATGATATTGAAGAAAATCAAATTTCAAAGTTGTGCTGACAAACAATCGGATTTCAAGACAAGTAACACAAAAACAAGAGGTAATCCGGGGTTTGCAAAATTTATTACCTTACATGCTTTGTCGCTCAATAAATTTACACAATAATTTCAAATCGGAATGAAAATATGTTTTGTTGTAATATGTTGGTTTAGAAATACATGTGTATGGTCTCTTAGATACAAAAAGTTTGAAGATACCAAAGACGTAATGAGATGCAGTATATCAAAGAATGAAAATAGAATTTCCAAAAAAGAAAGCTGACAAAAAGACAAACAACTGTCTACAAAACATTATATAGAAAACCTAAGATTGACCAAAACATTATATAGAAAACCTAAGATTGACCAAAACATTATATAGAAAACCTAAGATTGACCAAAACGAAAAAAACTTATAACGAATCGAACTCGAGTGTTTCGGAAGTATTAAGAATTCTTGTTCCACTAGTGGTACCTGTCCTGTTAAAAATTCAGTGATACATGTACGTCTGATTATCTTATTCCATTTAAACCCAGTCAATGTTGGTGCCTTTTGGATGAGCAGTTATACAATACAGACAATTAATTTTGTGGGGAAGTAAAAGACGAACAGACACCAGATGTATCTAAAAAGAACATATAAAATAATAAAAACAAATATTGTTTTTCTTTGCTTTTGTATTTCTGACACATTCTTTGTTTGTTTTTGTTATTTTATTAAACTGTTCTCTGAAACCTACTTAAAAATGAAGAATGTTTTCAGCTTATTGGGCAAAGACCATTTAACCAGGTGAGTTATTCACTCTCGTGTAAGCATCTTTTAGTGTTTAAGACATAGTAATATACTAACTTTTAAAGTTATATGAAAGTGTTTGTAACTTCATAATAAAATATGTTATCCACACAATTGCGGAAACGTATCGATTCATTGCACACCTACAACCTTTGAATGAACCGTGACGACAGAAATGTTATTTGTGAACATAATCTTGTCTCGGGCCTACAAAAACAAGATAAATCGATGATTAAAAAAAAGTTGCACTCGATTTGTTCACATTTACAAAACAAATCGAACATTTAGACATAAATCAAAGACCAATTACATTTGTTATATTGTTCTACAAGGCAAATAAAGTGTATATTGATTGGTATTAGAAAGGACACCCTTCTCTTTCAGCACTCCTATTCAGAAAGAAGTCTATTCTATCGGAACTTGAGTAATCGTGTGGAATAAAGTTTCTAACGACACAATACTAGCTTTTTTTTTTTTTTTTTTTTTTTTACGAAAAACGCCTCTGTGTTATTAAAGCTGTGAATGGGATTTTAACAAGCATCTTCATTTTATCAATGAATATTGTTCTTTACGTTAACAGCAGCCAGAGGAGATACTCAACTTTAAGGAAATACATTCAAAATGCAGTAATTATTTTTGTATAATGTCTGAGCATTCACGTTTTCAACCTGCCCTTGAAACTGCAATATTGAAAACCTAGTTCTAAGACATTAATCGAATTGATTGTAGAGAGTCTGTGTTTTTTCTGGGTACAACTATAAACCGGCCAACACCGAAATCATTCTAGCCGTTATTTGTCTGAGAATACATAAATGTTTCTTTGCTGTTTTTTTTTAAACCCTTTGTTTATATCTGTCTTACTGTTAGAGATCTAATTATCAAGAGAAGCGTTGGAATCCCATTAACCGGTTTAACTTTGCCACCTGTCCCAAGCAAGGACCTGCATTTCACAAGCCATTTTTTCAATGTCAGTGATTTTAGGCGTAGAGGTGATTGTTCGTTTTGCTAATATTGGTGAAATTGTTGATCATCACTCTTTAAGCTTTCTCTATAGAAAATAATTTACCAATTAATTAAACTGGATAGACATTTCCCGCCATTGGACAACACACAGTACAGATTGATTCGCAAGACACTGACATCTTTTTTTTCAAATTAGAAAATTGATAGTACCCATCAACTTCCATAAGATCGACATATTTTTTTTGTTAAAACTGGCAATACACGCTCAATTGCAAGACATCAATATACTTTTCTTTCTGTAATTGCACCACTAACGTTCAGTACACGTGGACTCACAAGAGATCTACATCTTTATCTGTTATTAGAGAATGACAATACGCATGGACTCGCAAGTCATCGAACAACAGACAGTACGCATGTATTCGTAAGATTTCTACACCGTGTGTCTGTCACCAGACAATGTATTTCTATTATTGAATAACTTGTGATAAAAGCGTGGACACACGACATTGGCATATCATCTATCAGATATCTGACAGCATAAGTCGATTCACCAGACTTAGAACATCCTTTACCAGACATTGATATAGCGTTATATGCTTTGACCTATGAGTAGCCCATACAAACGATGCAATGTCGAGGCTTAGATCACGATATTGAAGGGGCTTATCTGTTAAATGCGAAATTTAATGTATTTTATTGCATTTTTATTTTACTTCCGGTGTGTTGTTCTACACTCTCAATAAGATTCGAAGAGATACATTTGACACACTACGTATAAAGCACTAATCGCTCAACATTGTGCCTAGAATACAATATCACTCCACTGACGTCATCATTAGATGCTATGCATATTGTATTTACATAATAAAACAAACAAAATAACTTACACATTAGCCGGTCAATTGTTTACTTAATGTCACGTTCCGCTATATAGATGATGTCCTTTCACTAAATAATTTCAAAATTAGTGATTAATTATGTTGATCCCATCTATCTCATGGAACTTGAAATAAAGGATACCACAGAAACAGCTAGGCCTGCTTCATACTTTGACATACACCTAGAAACTGACAGTGAGGGCCAGGTAAGAACGAAACTTTATGACAAAACACATGATTTCAATTTTCTCATTGTGAAGGTTCCATTGATATGTAGCAACATTCCAGTAGCACCTGCAGATGGATCATATATATCTCAGTATATGCAATAGTTCAGAGCTTGTGGTTTTAATCATGATTTCCTTGGTAGAAGGGTACCTACCGTTAACAAGAAAGCTCCTAGTGGTTACTTTGCAATCATCACTTCAAAAATGTTACGGTTGTAACCATGACTCGATTACCCTTCACGGAATGTCTGTGTCACAAATGACCACGAACATGTTCCATTTGGGGGTAATTGCAATCCCGTTCATGATTTGTCACCGGGTTTATAGTAAGAGTAACACGACATGTGTCACTAATGGAGCAGCAACCGCTTATTCTAACGAAGGGCCGAAGTTTCTTGTGGAATCATGTTGCTCAATCATTAACTTTCTGTGTAATATTTCCTAGATCATTGTTTGTTCCTCTGTCCTTATTTCATTTGATAATTTTATTGTCTGTTCTCCGATATACGGCTTCTGATTGCCCTTTGGTATTCTTTTAAAGAAGTGTATTATACATACGGATTAGCATGACATCTGTAATTATCAAAACATCGCATAATAAAGTAATGCCTTGGGTAATGGACGTCCGTTATATGTCGAAAAATGTTAACATTTGTCGGATGCAAAAAGATAAATGACAGTGTTGATAATTTGAAAAAATGCAAGTCGTCCCTCTGTTGGAAGTGTCAGGTATTATTGAATTCACAAAGCTATCGTCGAACATAATCCACACTGGAGAATGTACATTTTGTCATGACAGCCAATGTTTGCGTGACCGTCTATTCAAACAGTTTGTAAGCTGATTTTCCATCCTTGGCCATTTCAGTATTAATACAACAGATGAAGACTTAGAGCTTCTTAACCTCTATCCAGGGTAATAGCATCATGTATGCTTTCCTACAAGTGTTATATAGCAGTTAGTTTAGTTGATGCTCTTAATTTTGTGCGCACGACGCGTTTCTGAAATACCCTTCCTCAGCTACGCTAATTATTGAAATATTGGAGAGCCAAATAATTTAAAAGTGTATGGGAGCAATAACCCTAAGAACCTAAGCAGGATAGATAAAATCAGCTAAGGTTACAAATTCTCTAACTAAATTTCTTACTTCTGAATTGATGCTAATATGACAAAAATCTGCTGCAGTTTTAGATACCGGTATATGGAAAGGCATTTCTACAGAAAAAAAATCTTAGAATCGGTTATAAGAAACCGTTCAGCCTAATGTCATGACTAACTTACATATTGGTGGAGGATACCCCATATTGATATTACGAATTGACCCGTTGAAACCCCCGATTTGTTTTTTGAAACCTTAAATGGTGGGATGTTTATCTGGCCTCGAACCAACTTCAGTGGTCTTCGGCTTGTGATCAGAATTAAACTGTTATACTTATTAAGCTGCAAAAATCATTATTAACCTTCGCTTTACTCCATATGTCCTCGAGTTCTTGACACAAAGGTTGCGATCAAAACTCCTTCATACCTCTTGAACACAGTTTTACAATGAAAAAAAAAAACAGTTGGGACAAATATGAGGATATGTCAGTTTCTTTTTTGTCAATGTTCAAGTTTTAGTAGAAAGTATACCCCTACTACCACTCTTATTTGAAGTGCAAGTTTGCAAAATGATTTTATTATAAAAAATGCTTTATTGTTAAAGAAATGCATTATAAATATTATTAGTCTAAATATATTTGAATGATAGTCATTTATAATATTCAATATTCAAAAAGTCCAATATTATTAATTATGTATGAAATGTGGAGGGTTCGTGATGTTTCGCGCATAATTGTTCCTGTGCCAAGCCAGGAAAGTCAACAGTCATGTATATGTGTGTTAGGGGTATCAATGGTGTATCGCACCCGGCTTTGTAAATTACAAAAAAGGGTGCACTCGACTCGCAGCCGCAAGTAATAAAGTTTACCAGTTGCTTGCCCATGGTCGGTTGTTCTCTCCGGGTACTCCGGCTTCTTCCACCACTAAATCTGGTGGCCATGAAATAGCTGAAATATTGCTGAAAGTGGCGTTTAACACAAAAATCAATCAATCAACCATCTTTCTGCGATTTGTATTGGATTTTTGGACCTGTTACGATAGTGTGATATTTTGTTTATCTTTATCTTTCATTGTTATAGTATTACCTTGACCTTCATTGATGTTGATAAATACATAGGGTAATTACATGAATTAAGAAGATTAACGTATTCATATCTGAATCGTGAGGAAAATGTTTTTGAAAATTATTAAATATATTTATTATTGAAATTTACATTTACTAATTCATGTAATTATTATTAAAATTAAGGTTCTCCTCCTTCGGATATAGGTGACCTTAGCCGATATTGACTATTCTTTACAGTCATGCTCTTTGATTTTATTGCTCCCAGCATTTGTTAATTTGTTTGGCTTTCCAATCTATCGACTTTTAGCATATCTGATGAAGGCTATTCCGGGAAAGTATTGCGCACTAATTTTGATATCTACGTTTTTATAATAATAGATAATACGGAGAAACGTTTGCCGTTCTGATATGTAATGTCACGTGATATATATGTCGTCTGAAAAAATGACGGTCAATCAAAGACGAATACAGACTGATTTATTATTTTAATATACGAATGATTTTTGTTCCGTTGTCTTCATGCGTCACATTGTGTTGCTATCCCTTTCAATCAATAGTTATTGAAGATAATTGTTTTCGATATTTGACAATATGATCAGGAAATGATAAAACAATATTTTTGGACAGTCACGAACGACTGTTGAGACGATACGTAATTTGTGTTCCTCTGTGTGGATCATGTTTAAAGATAACTTACAATATTGGGATTATTGACACTTTCATCCGTTCTGTTACATTATCAAAACTGTCATTATGAAAAGAAAGTTTAAACAGTGATTGTTATATGGGACGAAGTCCCAACTATGGTAGAAATAGCAATTTTTTTCTATATACTAATGCCTAAATTTTCATGCACCGGAAATGACATACCGGAAGCAATACATGTACAACTACAGTGGGTTTCTGCAAAAAAAATCGATGCAGTAAAAAATGCTCTTGTAGGAGCACGAGTATCAAAGAACTAATACTGACATATTGTATGAATAAAATCAAGAACGGGTACAAGGATGTAGAAAAAAAAATAAAGTTGCAGCTCTCGTGAGAAGTGGAACCTGTTCAAAATATCGCGAGATAGAGCGTGAAGTAGTCCTTGACAACCATAAACAAAGATGACCGACAATGTTTATAATTTTTATGATGTATAAAACTAATGACGGCTTTTCTCGTGAATAAAGCATCGCACATGAACAACAAAATGTGCAAACTAAAGCTATAGTACAATAAAGTTTATTTACTACTTCCGGTTATGAACCATGTTTGGTAGCGGATACGAAAACTGTCCGGAGTTTGGTCCCCGATATATTGTTTAAAAAAATTATTGGACTTCGTCCCAAGTTAGGTAACACCTATTATCATATTAGATTCCACCAATAAAAACAAAGAGAACAATCACCTCTCATCTTAACTGAATTCACTGAACACACACAAAACCACGACATATGACGTTGGAAATTCAGGTCCTGGCTGGGGACAGGCACAAAGACGTGGCAGGGTCAAACCGGTTAATGGGATCCCATTCTTCCCCTCTTGATAACTGGATCTCCAACGGCAATACCTATATAACTCCGCATACTTTTTCAGTGGCAGGCAAAAGTCGTTGACCCGGTTCACACATCTTTTCCCTCATTTCTATAGAGTTTTCATATTTTATTGAACATGTTCTCGTCGTGATTATAGTCCGAAAACTGCTTGCTGGACGTTAATCACTAATAAATAAAAAACAAACAAACAAGTTTCCATAAAATCTGAATTAACTGTCATTGGTACAGAAGATTATGTCCTATCCGCAGCATCTTTTCTGACTATTTTTTGTCCAAGCTTCGGTTTAGCTTTCTCTTTACATTGTATTTTTTCGAGATCGCCCATTTACTTCCATATCTCTTCGGAACTAATCATGTCTCTGGTTTCATCGGCCTATCTTAATTTTATATTGTAATGATCACTTTAATGTCCATGCTGAAAAGATTTACATTAAGATAACCATTTTCATAAAATTGTAATAGTTATAAATTCACCATTTAGTTTCTATTGGATTTCATTATCAAAATTACGTAAAAAACTAGTATCCTTTAAGACATGATACGCCATTAAAATAGCCTTAATCAGATTTGCAATATCAGGATGAGTAGGATATGGATGTAAATGAACACGATAGACTACCCAACATTAGATTTAAATTAAGGTAAAGGAACAGTGCTTTTATTGCTTTTTATATACCATTATACAGAAAATATTCTTGAGACCTGCTAATCTGGGTCACGGGTCACGTGTCACTGTGAGTTGCATGTGTAGTCTATTTTTATCTTGGACAATAGTTTATAAATATAGAATCTTGACCATGTAAAGGGAAGATGCTATGTTATATTTATTCATTTGTTTGATTCTGGAATATTGTTGATCATTGATTTAAACAAGAAAAAAGGAAAAAAAGGGGGTGAATTTTACAGTTAAATAAATGTTATATAATAAATGTTATGTTTCGACAGTTTAACCCGTCACGTAATCTGGGTCACGGGTCACTGTGAGTAGCATGTGTAGTCTATTTTTATCTTGGACAATAGTTTATAAATATAGAATCTTGACCATGTAAAGGGAAGATGCTATGTTATATTTATTCATTTGTTTGATTCTGGAATATTGTTGATCATTGATTTAAACAAGAAAAAAGGAAAAAAAGGGGGTGAATTTTACAGTTAAATAAATGTTATATAATAAATGTTATG
>MJUT01032536.1:25478-50544 GCA_002080005.1 Gigantidas platifrons
ACCAGTAATCCAACTGTGACAGTTTAAGGTAATGACAAGTATCACAATTAGTGGTTTTAAGGCGATTGATTGTCTTGATCGGACAGCACAGGTCTGCATGATAATGTCAAGAATTATTTTTTTTAAATATTTTGAAAATGTATCTTATAAAATAGTGTTTTCAAGATGTCAAATTAGAGTTCAGGAGAGTGCCAGAATGCAGTATTTTGCACCATTTACCCCAGAGCTTCTTGGGGCCAGACCCCTGGTTAAAAATAACAATTAAAATTAGAAAATGATAGACAAATATAGTTTCTGCTGTCTGGTGCTTGACTTTTGCATCCGTTAAGCATTGTATTAATTTCCCACCTTTAATTTGATCAACATGCATATAAACAATGAAAACTGCTCATAGCTCATTCATAATAAATCAAGCATGGGACATTTTTCGAAAATCATTTCAATCAACTTTAAATTCAATAGCTCCATATAAAGAAATAAAAATTAAACAGAATTCCGAACCATGGATGACTTCAGAAATTTTAGATAATATTAGAAAACGAGATCAATATTTAATATCATTTAAAAAAACAGGTAGTAAACATTTATATTTGGATTACTGTAATATAATAATGTAATAAAATTAATTATTAACCAGTAGGTTATATTATGAATACTACAGACTGGTTTGTATTTATACAGCAAAAACATTATTTTGCTCCAAAATGCTTTACCGGTCCTATTATGGCTTTTAAGGTCATAATGGACCGGTAAAAGCCATAATGGACCGGCAAAAGCCATAATGGGCCGGTCCATTATGACCTTCTTCAAAAAGAATGAATATTACCTAAAAATTTCAAAAATTTCAAAATTTTCATAAAATGTATAAATTCTAAAATTAATAATAAAAAACAACAACATTGTTTTAAACTTCAAAATTTTCAAAAAATTTCAATATTTCAAAAATTTCAAAAAATTCAAGAAAATTCAAAAATTTTAAAATTTTCATTAAATTTCAAAATTCTAAAATCAATTAAAAATTTAAAAAAAAATTTAAAACTTCAAAATTAAAAAAAAAAGAAAATTTCAATATTTCGACAATTTAAAAAAAATTCAAAATTTTCATAAGATTTCAAAATTTACAAAAAATTTAAAAATGATAAAATTTTCAAAAAGTTCAGTTTTCATAAAATTTCAAAATTTTATTGATTTATTGATTGATTGATTATTGGTGTTTTAGCGCCACTTTCAACAATATTTCAGCTATATCATGGCGATCAGTTTTAGTGGTGGATGAAGCCGGAGTACCCAGAGAGAATCACCGACCATGAGCAAGTAACTGGTAAACTTTATAGCTTGCGGCTGCGAGTCGAGTGCACCCTTTTTTGTAATTAACAAAGCCGGGCGCGAACCCACGCTGCATTGGTGATAGGCTTGTATGAGTTGTTAAGATCCAGCGACCTAACTCTTTGAGCCACCCGGGCCCCTCAAAATTTTAATATTTAAATAGTAATATTGAAAAATTATAAAACAATTATAGCCTACCATTTTGGTCAATACTATGGCCTTCTTCAAAAAGAATGAAGATTACCTAAAATTGAAATTGACTGGTTAATAAAAGTATTAAGAAATGGGTGTTTTCATAATGGACCGGTTATATGTCCTCAGTTAAGTCATAATGGCCCTCGGAAGGTTGTATTGGCCCTCGGCGTTGCCTTGGGCCAATACAACCTTCTTTGGGCCATTATGACTAACCTTGGACATATAACCGGTCCATTATGAAAACACCCATTTATTAATACTATACTATTGTACACATTCTAAACGCATTTGGTCACCGATTTGCTTTGTTAATTCGTTGTTATAAGATAAAGACCATTATTATGAAGGATTCCATAATAATGTTTAATTTTATTATTTTTTATAAAAAGAAAAAAAAATTGAGTGAACGACTTTCATCTCATCTTCAGTTGTAGCATTTTCCGCTTCATATGACGAATAAATTGCAAAATTAATAAGACCACCCCTCAACGAAAAAAAAAAAAGAAAAAAACCCCCCGAAAAAATTAAAAACCCGAAATAAAATACCACTCAGTCGAAACAGTTGCAAAATACGAGCTTCAAGCTCGAGCATAGCGTACGATCGTGAAATATAAACTCCGTACGTGGGAGCTGTGGGTATATTACCATCACGGTGTGGAAAAATTATAACGGCAAAATTGCAGTAGTCTCTTTTGTTATAGATTCGTGTATCATCAGTTCATGCATCGAAACTCAATAAAAATGTACACACTGTACCAGAGTTTCTGAAAGAATCCAATGAAATACAAAACAAATACCACCACACAAGCCAAAATTAAACATCTAAAAAAAAAACAAATACCAGCACACAAGCCAAAATTAAACATCTAAAAAAAACAAATCAAACAAAAACAGTAAAAAAAGAAAAAAAAATTAAAAAAGAAAATAAAAACCCCAAAGACAAAAACAAAAAAACCAAACAAACAAACAAGCAAAAAAAAAAAGAAAAAACAAAAAAACAAAAAAACACACCAAGAAAAAAAAAAAAGAAGAAAAAAAAAATCAAACAAAAACAATAGCAAATTTATTTGATGAAAACGTATTAGTTTTGACAATAAAGTACCAGGACTCGTCAAGAGTATTATATCTGAAGTATTCAAATAACGTGACATTCAATTCTAAATGTTTTTCTACATACATGTATGGTTGCTAGATGTTTTTATATGTCACTATTTTTATCTGATATCAATAGGAACCAATAACTATTAACTTCACACAAATCAGATGATTGAAATATCAACTATCCCATAAAATGAGAATTTAATATTTAATAAATTTCAACTTCACATTGAATTATGCCAAACTTTCACACGTTCGAGAAAAATGGAACTGAAAAAAACCCCCAATATTTACAATTTTCCCCCATATCTTAATTATGACAATAGACGAAGACTATGGGAAATGGTAAAGAATTACAAGTACATTAAATTAAGGTCACGATCACATCTTTAAAAACAAAATAATTTAACCAAATACAGTTTTAATTTAAACGATCGTTTCCATTTGAATGCGCATTTGATTTCTTATTAATTGAACAAATATCTGTGAAAGCTAAATATCAATAGACATTGTAATTCTTGTAATAAGTTATATTAATTCATGTAGCGACAACAACCATTAGAGAACAAACAAATGTTATTAAAATCGAATTATACATTGAGTAAAACAAAATTAAAAGCCTTTCAAACAAAACTGTTGAACAAAGCTTTAAAGCTTGGAGATTGCAATATGATACTTTCTAAAATCAATAATGGATTTCCCATTTAATATTAAAGGTGTGTTTTCATTAAAAACAAAATATCTAGTAATCGAAACTAGACATTTCTATCTGCAAGTTGTATGAGGTGACTGCCATAGTGCAAAACTTTTAATGGCGGCCATACTAGATTTCCGCCTTAAAAAAAATTTCAATCTGAAATATTAAAAAGTCAATAAGTTCTACTTGTTAAATAAATGAGGGAGTCGTGGTTGCCGTGATCGTATGATGGTTTTATTTACTTCTATGTATGTAATCAGTGGCTATATAACCACAGTAAAGATGTGAGTATTCCGTAATGGACTGTCGTTGCCATAATCATATGGAAGTTTGATTTAAAACTACCTGTATCAGTGTTTATCACCACAAAAGTTGGTTTTCATTTGATTGTAAAACTGTTACGTACGTCCATAATCGTCCAATCAGAACGGTGTATTCATTTGATATGACGTTATGATTGGATGTTTTTCGAACATGAGTACTAATTTTGTTAAGTGGCGTTAAACATCATAAACTAACCAATCAAACCAAACAGAAAATTCTATGACATTTAGCCCGTCATGATCATTACTTTACATATGCTGATGTCGTCTGCTGCAGCAATGAAATATTTGTAATGAAAGGTCAGCCTGTCGTCGTACTGGTCATGTGACTTATAATACCTTATCTTCATTCTGAATTTGCATAAATCATCATGCTCCGAATTTATACCGAATTAAGGGGAATCAACTTTAACCTTTACTTCTTGATTAGATTAGAACCAATATTCTGATATCACTGTACAAGCTTCTTTTGTTTTCTTAACATATTAATAGGTTCGTATAGATAATCGTATATTGTAATGACGTCTGGATTAACAAGCCATTCCTTATGCTTCAGAGTATAGATAATCGTATATTGTAATGACGTCTGGATTAACAAGCTATTCCTTATGCTTCAGAATTAACTGCGTCCAAATCTACTGACGATTTGTTTACTTTAGATAGCTTAATCAATCATTCGAGTCACTAGTTTTGACGTTTATACTGTATTGATGTGACATTAACCTTCTCTACTTAATATTCATAACTGGTATGACTTTGATGTTATACCTCTATGGTGTAATATCCAGTTTTTCATTGTTTTTTTAATTTAACTTTTCAATAAACAAACAGAATTAAAAGAAATAAAATAGAATAAAAACGGAAGAAGGTAAAAACAAACACAATACACAACTACACATAAAATGAATTATTATATGACTTTAGATAATATCTTTTCTGATGCCTCGGATGCCTCGGTGAATACATTTTGTATTATGTTCCATGGGTTGATCAATTCTTGTATTCACCTCATCGAAAGTCATCAATTGTATAATATCAATTACAAAATCGAAGCAAAACAATTTTAACACGATTTTAGGAAGTCCGTCCTTTTACAATAAACACTAGAGAAGTTAACAGAATGAACAATCAATAGACATAGACAACATTTGGCACAAGACACACAGAACGAGGACCAACAACAACAACAACAACAACAACAACAACAACAACAAAAACAAACCAACAAAAATAAACAAGCAAAAAAAAAAGACAAAAAAATAAAAAACAAAAACAAAAACAAAAACATAAACGAAAGCAAAAACAAAACAAGACAAAACAAAACAAAACATATCACAATACAGAACACTAGATAGATGATCCCTGCCAGTGAAGGGTAAGCTTTAAATCTTTAAATCTGTTCCGCATAGGAAGACAAACCTCTATTACGTAATGATATTAGAAGATGCGAATACAAAAATGTATCTTCTGTCAACCATCAAACATTTTCAATCTATATATCTTTGACATCGTACTAAAATTCGTTAATATTATATAGTAATAGTACTCAAATTCGATAATACAGTGTATTATCTCGTAATAGTACTCAAGTTCGATGATATTATCTTAGTAATTGTACTCATATTCGATAACATTATCTAACAATTGAAGTATCAGGATAAAATTCGACACGACCCTTGTTATTGTAAGCAATTTAACGATCCCGTGCGCATTTGTAATTTCTCTTTACGCGATGAATAGTATTATGCCTTTACCCTGCAAGAAATTGTCTCCGCTTCGAGAACAATCACTCGGAGAAGGGCAACAACTAGTAGTGCGGAACGAATCAATTTTGAAATTTTAAAAAGAAATTAATTTATAAACTAAAATATAAATAGATAACATACGTTCTAAAGATATGGTTTTATCTTTTGAATTTTTCTTTTATTTGCACATATACTGGTAAAAAAAGAAACGTTACATCAGTTTTTCATATTTTTTATACATATGTTTTTAATTAATTAATATAAAAATTAGGTTATTAGCCTATCGATTCCGGCATTGTTATTTTTTTTTTTACAGAAAGACGTTACGTCAGTTTCGGAAATTCACGTTTTTCATCATTTCGATACTTTAAAATGTATGCAGGTGTGCTCGATTAGAATTAAAGGCCACAAACTGTGTCGTTTGCAATTGTAAACATAAGGCCACTTCAACAAACAATTTTTCTACACGTAAGTCTATGCCCGGCTTACTCCAAAATGAGAAGGAACGTGCCGTTGGGATGTTTTAAGCCGGAATGACACTAACAGAGAAAGCAAACCATTTTAATTGCTCAAGAATGACAATTTACAGATTGCTCGTTCGTGTAAGAGCAACCAGCACAACATCTGATCGTCGACGTAGTGGTAGACCACGAGAAACGACGTTATGTCAAGATAGACACATCACACTAATCCTCATACGTAATCGCTTTGTTACTGCTGTGGACACAACAAGGCGAACCCCCGGTATACGTAACCACATAATTTCTTACCAAACGGTTCGTAATCGTTTGCGTCAGTCTGGTCTGCGTCCACGTCGCCCTCTCAAAGATATGAGTTCAAACGTCGACACATGATTGCTAGGCTTCAATGAGCACGTGCACGTCTTCGGTGGAGGCGAAACACTTGGCAGAACATTTAATTGTCTGATGAATCCAAGATTAATTTGAAATTTAGCGACTGAAGAGTACGTATTTATCGTCGTCGTATGGTTGTGTAAAGGAAACCGACCGATTTGGAGGCGGTGGTGTAATGGTATGGGGTGGAATTAGTCATGTTGGAAAGACTAACCTTAAAATATTGGTTGGAAACTTAAATGACATTCGTAATCGTGACAAAATTTTGGTTCCAATTGTACTCCCGTTTATTCGAACACATCACAATCATGTTTTTCAGCAAGATAACGCTAGATGCCATATTTCACGTGTTGCCATGAACTTCCTTAATGATAACCACATTCGCACTCTACCTTGGCCGGAATTATCACCAGACTTAAATCCCATCGAACATTTGTGGGATGAGCTTGGAAGACGCGTCCGTAGACGAGTTAATCCCCCTGAATCTATTGTTCAGCTTCAAATGGCACTCACAGATGAGTGGAACAACATTCCACAGGCATTTGTCATGCGTCTGATAGGATCTATGCGCCGTAGGTGTCTAGCTGTCATCAATGCAAGAGGAGGACACACACGCTATTAAACTGTTATTTCCGTTTTAGGGTGTTCCGTTTTGTTGCGCTCACTTACAGTTAAAGTTGAACTGAAATGAATTGTGTACAAATGTCTATGTCATAACGACATAAAGACTTGAAAACAATAATTTATCGTAAAATATTGTTTGTATTAAAAATGTTATAAAAATAGAAAGAGGTGTAACGTTTCTTTTTTTGACTAGTATATAACCCAATTGTTTTATACACAATAATGTTTTATTTCTAAGGGACTTGTAGAAGTCATCAACATAAAAAGAAAAAGAAAATTGTACAATTTGTTCAGGCCACGTTATATCTGAAATAATGCTGGCTAAGGTTGGCGTAAAATATCAATCAATCAATCAATCAATCAATCAATCAATCAATCAATCAATCAATCAATCAATCAATCAATCAATCAATCAATCAATCAATCAATCAATCAATCAATCAATCAATCAATCAATCAATCAATCAATCAATCAATCAATTCTTCTTATTTCTACTTTTCATGCTGATTAGGTTAAGCGCCACTTATGAAATCATTTATTGATATGCACATATGGTGTATTTAAATAAACTTAATGTCTTCTAAGGGTATAGGTCATATGCACTAAAGATATAGCTAAAATACTGCTGAAGTTAAATCTAAACACCAATCAATAAATCAATCAACCGAATAAGATATCTACGCTTTTTTCACTCAGAGTTAATGTAATTGAACATGCATACTACGCAATGATGTATTATGGACACCCTTGTAACTTTTTAATCACTAATTGTGAAAAAAGTAAATAATTGCCTTTGCACACTACACTCGCCCTGGATAGCCAAACGTATTCAAGGTAAGCATGTAATTATGCACAACCGATTACAATAAGCATTAAAATATATTTCCAACAAATTTCAAAAACACAAGCTAATGTAAATATATATTTAGATTTGAACAGCAAATGCAAATGCATGCATCCAAATAAGATCCTATGTTTCTTTGGTTAATTTCTGATCCCCTTGTTGATTATATTTATTTTATATTTTACCTCGGATTGTTTTGTTCGTATAACTTCTTAAATTTTGTAATTCTATCCTTGTGTTAAAACGTAAATGATTTTATATAAGATTAATCTAAGCAAACTACAAGAAGCTACAACAGATGTCTGTTATTTTCCTTTAGTTTTATCGACGAGAGTAAAATATAGTTTACTATGCCATCAGTTTTGTTTTTATAAGTTATCTTAATTAGACGTTATTTGTTTGATGGTGTTTAACGCCACTTTCAACCATATTTCAGCTATATCGTGGAGATCCGTTTTATTGGTGGACGAAACCGGAAGACCCGGCGAAAACCATCGATCTGTCGAAAGTGACTGACAAACTTTATCACATAATGTTAAACATCTCGCCCTGATCGAGATTCGAGCTCACAACATCATTGATGATAGGCACTGATTTCATAGGTAGTTGTAAATCCAACTACCATACGATCACGGCCACGACGGTCCCTAATTAGAAGTTATTACACATGTCAAGAACTATATGAGTACCAAAACAATGCACAATTTGGTATATAAATAGACTTACTTCGTACTCTGATGAAATTAAGCTGATTTCTGAATCACAATCGGATTTAGAAAATTGCATTCAACAGTTGATAACATTTTCATTTTGAATTCTTTTATCGAGTTATATTTATATAAAAAGAAGAAATTATTTGTACATTCGTAGATTTTAGCAAAGCCTTTGATAAGGTAAATTGAAGCAGTCTTTGGTCAAAGATGTTAAAAAATAATATACATGGTAAATGTTTCAATATCATCAAGAATATGTACAAAAATATTAAATCATGTGTATCTAAAGAAGGCATTGATTCTGATTTTTTTGCCTGCGAATTAGGTGTGAGGCAAAGGGAAAATCTAAAGCCCTTCCTTTTTGTAGTCTTTATGAATGACTTAGAAACTTATTTTAAAACTTTTAATGCTGAATCGTTACATATGATTGATGATTTAATGTTTGGTAAAAGGTAAAAGGTAAAATATATTTAGGTTTAAAAATTTCAACATCATACACAAGTGTTTAAAAATTTCTCGTTAAGTTAAAAATAAAACATAAAACTGCCATCTTTAACTGAAACTTCAATCCACCAATTGTAGCTGCTGAGAACTTTCTCACCAAGGATAGCCCATGAAAGCCATTCAGCTTATTTCCAATGGGGTCCTTTATAAGTATCAGCTTAAAGTTCAAGTGGACATTAAAAGATCAACATGAGCGGGTAGAGGGATTACTTAATTTTAAAATAAGTACATTATCTATGAAAATATATATGTATATATAATTGTCATTATTATGATATGACACGTCTTTCCCGTTCTTCACTGGTATGTATCAGGTGGCACTTCACTTCTTTTTTAAATCTTTGCAAATCATTGATGGATTTGATCGAATCGGGTAGAGAATTCCAATCATGGATTCCATTGTAGTAAAATGTTGTTGATTCGATGCCTTTAATTTTTGGTGTAACATAATAAATCTGACTTGATCTAGTATTATGGGCATGATGTTCATTAATTTTGATGAAATTATTTTTTTTTTTTAACGTTTGTATATTTTATGAAGGTTTTTCTTCTTCTTTATGCTGACGACACCTTATTTTTTTCAGAAACTTTAGAGCGTATGCAAAATTTGCTAACTGTATTTGATGAATATTGTAAGTTATGGAAACTAGAAGTAAACACTGAAAAAACTGAAGTTGTTATTTTTTCAAAAAGAAAATTTAGACCAAATGTAAAATTGAAGTTGAATGGTAAAGAATTAGATTATACTGACACTTATTCATATATTTGGGTATTTTATTCCATTTCGGTGGCAGCTTTAATACTGCGAAAAAGAAATTGGTCTGACAAGCACAAAAAGCTCTATGTGCTGTTTATTACAAAATACGAATTCTGCGACTGCCAATAGATTTACAGTTGAACATTTTTGATTCTTTAGTTTCTCCTATACTGTTGTATGGTAGTGAAGTTTTGGGTGTTGGAAAAATGACAATATCGAAACAGTACATTTATAGTTTTTGAAGAGAATACTCGGAGTTAGAATTACTACTCCAAATTTTAATATACGGTGATTTAGGTCGATACCCGTTATACATTAATATTAAGATCAGAATGTTGTTTTTTGGAGTAGATTATTGGAAACTGATAAACTGTCATCCAAGATTTATAAGCTATTATACTCTTTGTATACAGATGGACACAGCGAGCCTCTTTTTGTAAAAAGTATTGCAAAATGTTTTGATGATATTGGTTTGAGATTTATATTCAATAACCAGATGCCAGTGAACCTAAATTGGATAAAAATTCATGTTAAACAAACACTTATTGATCAATTTGTTCAAAAATGGCGTAGTGATATTGCTAATTCATCCCGTGGTCATTTTTATTCCATTTTTAAGCAAGAATTACGTTTAGAGCCTTATTTATTGCGCCTCCAAGAAACGCAGCGACGTTATATCAATAAATTTAGGATGAGTAATTTTAGAATACCAATTGAAACTGGCGGATGGCAAAATATTGCTAAAGAAGACAGAATATGTAGTAAATGTTTAAGAAACACTATAGGGGACGAATTTCATTATCTTTTTGTTTGTTCAAATCTTGGAATATATAACTTAAGAATTAAATATATTCCTCAATATTATATTAGATATTGTAATGTAGAAAAAATGGCTGGTATGTTTGCATTATGCAATACAGAATTATTGAAAAAAATATCTTTTTCCTACAAGGTTTAAGTAAAATGTTCACGTAATGCTGTACCATCTCTATTCACTGTGTTTTTTTCCCTACTGTATTAGCATTTTGTTCTATTACAATGTATATATGTTTTCACTTGAATATGCTTTTTTGTATTCTCATGTTGCACTCTGTGCCTGAGTTATTTAATAAAATCTTGAAATCTTGAAATCTTGAATAGACAATATTAGTGCAGTGTCCTTAAAATAACAAGTGAATGTGATTAGGCTTACATACTGGGATAAAGGAAAACTTCTCCAGTTTTGCACAGAATACACATAAACTTTATATTTTAAAGACACTACATCCATTGGCGTATATATTTAAGGAATATTTGAAATTGTTGAACAGGTTGTATACGATATAACCTGGTTTGGGTCAGTTTACGCTTAATAAACCGCGAAGCGCTTTATGAAAAGCGTAAACTGACCCAAACCAGGTTTTGCAATTATAACCTGTTCAACAATTTCAAATATTCCTTATAATTTAATTTTCACAACAAAATTTAATGATTACTTGATTTTAATTACGATTATTTCATGTGACTATTTGAATTTGTTGTTGGCGGATGAACACGTTGGTGACGTCACAATACCAACCCAGGTTATCGAGTATAGCCAAAACTTTCTCCAGGCGGATTAGCCAATCAGATTGAAATATTCAAATCAAATTAAATTATTTTGAAATAAACAATAAAATTATATAATTATCCCTTGACTGCTTTCTGTCAACAGGAAGGAAGTGAGCTGGATTTACAACTAGATTCACAAAACTCAACATGTAACATTTGACAGGAGTACCAGAACAAGCTATATTGTGGTTAGAGACAGTATATACCAAAAATGTATACAATACAATAAGCTTTATTTAAAGTCGGAAAGAATCAAACAATTATAACACAAGCTTTAGTGAGGTTTTAAATCCGACATGTATTAAGTCAACGCAATTTGTCTGCTCAAATAGAACTAGTGCAGGATAAAATGATAAATTATCATAATAGGAATTGAAATAATATATTGACTCTAAAAAGAAACGGTACCTAAGTAATTCTGCAATTTATATGAAGTTGGATAAAATGACTACAATACATGTAATGCATTATGAAAGTTCATTATCTGTCACACAAATTAACCATTTTCAGTTAAAGCTCCAGTTGCTTAAATTTTTAACTAGACTTATGCAAGTGGTTTAAAGATAAAACAGTAAAATTATATATTTGAATCGCACTTCTATGTTGTGAAAAAGAGATAGCAGGAATATTGTTGAAAACAGAAAAGCTCTATGGTCTTACATACAAAAATAATTGTACAATTTAAACAGAATAAATTACTTTTAATAGATATCAGTATGTAATCTTAGTAAATTATGTACCGGTTATCAATCTTGTATATGTCTTTAAAAGTATTTTCCTCAAATACTGGAAATATGTACATTGATGCTACCTGTGGTTTATAAAAGAATGCTAAATCAGATGGCCCAGTACATAGTTAAGTTAATGTTACAGTGGCTGTCAGTTTCTTATCTCATAAAAGTCATTAAAATGTGGTTTGTATTTTGTAATAAAGTGGTTGTCCAGAACAGAAACACTGGGGCTTTAAAGTTTTGATCTTTACTGCTGGTGTAAAGTGGTATTAAAATACCATAACCAGGTGGTCAAAAACAAAAGTAACACATGGTTAGTAACGGATGTTAAAATCTTAACTCTATAGCGTTAATTAAAGTCAGGGTTCATTCAACTTATTCTGACATTCAGGAACAATAGATGTGATATCCTCATGGATGCATCCTCTCTGTTACATTGTTAAGTATTATGATAAACATCATTGCTAAACTTTTTATTTTAAATGATAACATTGAGGGTTCTCTCTATGATGATGACTTCCTGATATGTTATCGGGGTAAACATATATTATTGAAAAACAATTACATTTATGTCTAAACAAAATAGAAAAAATTGCCGTGTAGATTGGATTTAAATTCTCTAGCTCAAAAACTGTTGTACTTTTGTAATAAAAAAAAAAGGGCTCCATTCAGACCCGGAGTTTAAATTATATAATTCTCATATAAAAACAGATTCATAAACTTGGTATCATGAGGCATTTAATAGTTTAAAATTTGTGTCCAAAACCGATCGGGATGCGGATAGCACGGTTTCATTAAATTCATACAGATCGTTGATGGGATCAAAATTGGATTGCGGATGTATTGTTTTTTGGATCAGTTCTACATTCTTATAACGCGATGTTTGATACAATTCATCAACAGTGATTATGGCTTTCACTTGGAACGTTCAGAACGTCTCCAGTTGAGAGTTGGTATGTTGAAGCAAACGATCCTTCACCGGAAAACAGAGGTATCAAATAAAAAATAAAAAAATATAGATATCAAATTTAGTGCGCACGACGGAATAATTTTCATCAGGGACGCTCAAAATCGAAAGATTGTAAAGCCAAATAAATTAAAGTTTTAGGAGCAGTAAAACCAAAGGACCTAAACAGGACTGTCAAAATCGGCTAAAATCATCCATGCCTTAGTTTTATTAATAATTACAAAATTGCAGGAAATGTAAATTTTCAGTAATAAATATATCTTGCAAACCATGTCAGTGTCGAATCACTGACTACTGGGTACCCTCTGGAACTAATAGTCCACCAACAGAGGTATCGACCCAGTGAACTAATAGTCCACCAACAGAGGTATCGACCCAGTGATAGTAATAAAAACATAGATATCAAATATAGCCTGCAATATGGAACCATCTTGACGGCTTATGCTTCAAATCATCATTCTAAAGACTGTGTTTTTCATCCGTTATATGACAATATTTATGATACAATTCAATCTTTCGAATAAAATCAAGCTTTGAACATTCTGATATCAATTTGGACGACATAGTCCCTATTGCAATTCCTGAAAACTCCCCATGGTTAAACCCAAAACCTACCTTAAATTTTGAACTTAGAGAAAAAAAAAATATGAATCAAACTCTTCTGATGATTCATTAACATTTTGACTAAATTAGACCAGTAACATCAAAATACTCTGCATTTTATACTGATGGTTCTAATGGTGGTGATGTGGTAGCATTCGGCAGCTGTTTTCCGACAGCATATCTATTCTCTTCCATTACCGTCTGCCAGTTCAATCGTCAGTGCAGACACTAATGCAATACTTCTTGCTTTGAAGTTCGTTGCCTCTTGTAAAAATAAATTCATGATCTGTTCAGATTCTATTTCTGGCCTATAGGCAATTGAGAGATGTAAAGCTCAAAACCCTTTCATTTTAAAGAAAGTTATAAAACTCGTGCTGCTATCTGTAAACATGTCATTTTCACATGGATCATGATTCATTTAGGTATCCATGGGAAAACAGTTGTCTACCAGGAGACCAAGGTCGTATTGGATGATCCTATGTCAAATTGTTCTATTCCATATACTGATTATTAGCCTTTTATTATGAAATATGTCTAAAATGTTAACAGGACAATTGGGACCAGCAAACTGCACGAAATACATTCTGTAGTTGGCGAGACTCTTTGTTCTTATTGTCAATCCCGAAAAGAACAGGTAGTCTTGACCTTATCGTATTGGTTATTGTAGATAACACATAGTTATTTGCTAAATAATGAGAAACGACCAAAAAACACTAGAGGAAAACTGCATCCGATGGACAATATTGATAGTACTTAACATCTCATTCTAGAGATCAAAGAAAGAAAAACAAGGTAAATTCGTCAGCGTATATATTGGCAAACCTCGCCATTTATCAGCAAACGATAAACAAACTACGCCGTCCATATTTTTTTAAAATTTCTTTATTGTCTTATTCTGCCTGTTAATATATATCACAATGGTCCAGGCAAAATAGGAAAATAGGCAATGGAGAATGGATTTAAACTATGTAGCCCAAAAACTGTTGGTTTGCACTTTGGTAATAAAAAAAAAGGACTCCATTCAGACCCTGAGTAAAAATAAATAATTCCCCTATAAAAATAGACTCATAAACCTTTAGGTTTCATTTTTGATAGTAAACTTACCTTTCTACCTCATGATAAAATGATCAAAAATAACTGCTACGAAGCACTTGCTATTTCAAAATTGATCTTCAGTATCGACTGGTGTGCGGATGGCACGGTTTTACTAGATTTATATAGATCGTTGATTGGATCAAAATTGGATTGAGGATGTATCGTTTACGGATCAACCATTTATTCTTTTATCAAGATGTTTGATACAATTCATCATCAAGGATGACTCCTCTTACTTGAAACGTTCAGAACATCTCCAGTTAAGAGTTTGTATGTTGAAGCAAACGAGCCTTCTCTAGAAAACAGACGTATCAAACGTGGGATGCCGCATTGAACCACCTTGACGGCTAATGCTACAAATCATACGACTGTGTTTTTAATCCTTTATATGAAAATGTTTATGACAAAAACAAACCCCGATACAATTCAATCTTTTGGACTTCGTCGGTTGCTTTCTCCGAGTACCCCCGTTCCCTCCACCAATAAAACTGACCAACACGATAAAACTGAAATATTGTTGAAAGTGGCGTTATACACCATAACCATACCCTGATGCTATAGAATATATAAGAGTGTATTATCCCACTCCATTCTACAATTGGGCATGCCGTTATTTTTGGCTATTACAGCTAAGGTACACGTATATACTGAGAAACTTCATGGTTTCTTAAATTGATTGTCTATTCTTGTATCATGTATTATTAACACCTATAGTCTAATTAAGTTACGTTATTTATTATATAACATTTGTACACGCCACGATATAGCTGAAATACTGCTAATTTCGCGTTAAACACCAATCAATCAATCAATCAATCAATCAATCAATCAATCAATCAATCAATCAATCAATCAATCAATCAATCAATCAATCAATTACAGTCAAGTTGCCATAAACAACATTTGAAAGCGACACGCAAATTTCACTCCCTTCATAGGGAATTAATTCTTCTATTGAAATATGTAATATAGATTATATCTGTTTTCGTCAGAGATTGATAAACTGCTCGAGATGAATTATAGACGAAGAAAAAAAAATGATGTAAAAAGGTACGATAGGTTGAAACATATAAAATAATGCGTTTGATACCAAGCTATATCAACATCGTATGTTATAAATGATATTTACAGAAAATTGGAAAAAGGTTAATAAAAAATTGTAAATGTTCCATTTTATAGAAGCCAATAAATGCTTCAAAGAACAACTTCTTGTCTGTCTACAAAATCATATAGCTGTAAAACGGAAGAAAGACCATGACGGTATCCTGTAAAACTCCTTATCTTCATATCAAAAGATGATCATTTCACATTTAATCTTATGCTTTTCAATCTTAATAATGTAAAAAACACACATGTATTACAATGTTAAAAAATAC
The DNA here is from genome assembly GCA_002080005.1 of Gigantidas platifrons. Taxonomy (NCBI): domain Eukaryota; kingdom Metazoa; phylum Mollusca; class Bivalvia; order Mytilida; family Modiolidae; genus Gigantidas; species Gigantidas platifrons. The sequence goes on from MJUT01032536.1 coordinate 41,522, forward strand.
TAAATGTATTACAAATCTTACGGTTAACTTTTCATCACAAAGGTCTTAAAGACAGTTTAATTGATGCCAAACAGTGTTCGGTATTTTGATTGTTCGATATAGGTAACTGGAGTACAATTTAGGGGTGGTCTCATTGAAGTACATTTCAAGTTTATATACGTGATTAAACGCACAGTAATGGTTTGGTTTGTTTTTCAACAACATTTAAGTTACATCGTGGCGGTTATTTCTATTGGTGAAGTACCAGGAGAAAACCACCGACCTGTCGTAAGTTACTGGCAAACTTTGTCATATAATATACAGAGTACACCGCGCCACGAACGGGGTTCGAACTCGTAACGTTAGTGGTGTAAGCGCACATTAATAGAACGCATATATAGTACATGTTTTCATAATGTCTTTTTAAAAGATGTATATGTTGTGCTAATGATAATATTTGATTGGTTGTATGTTGTTTGACGTCAAGTGAGCTGTAGTGTGGATCTAAAAAAGATTTTTGAGAGCATGATTACAAATATCGTGTAAGCAAAAAGTTGCAATGGCATTGTGATATGCATTGGTCACCAACGAGTCCGTAGTGGCTGTGATCGTATGGTAGTTGGATTTAAAACTATCGACACACTCAGTGCCTAGCAACGCTAACGTTGTAAGTTTGAATCCCGCTCATGTAAGCTGTCCTCGATACAACATTATGTGATAAAGTTTGTCAGTGACTTGCGATAGGACAGTGGCTTTCTCCGGGTACTCCGGGTACTCCGGATTCCTCCACTAATAAAACTGACCGCCACGATTTAACTGCAGTATTGTTCAAAATGGCGTTAAACACCATAACCCTAATCCCATACCAACCTGTTGCTCATTAGGAGCTGTTGCAAGTTGAGTGAGTAAAATTCTCATTTACTCTCTGTCCTATAAGCATACAAGTATTTGATTCATCCTGTACAAGTAGCGGGCGTCACTCTGAGAGGAGTTCTACCCCGCAGCCAGCGTTGAAGCCAAGTCATTTCTGTATATCCCTGAGCTTCTTCGTGCAATGAACATCTAATTTACTAGTGTATATATATATAACACATTTTTATATTCCTTTAAGAAAGTAATGCAAAAATATTTTTTTTCCGTCTTGACACATACACCATGCTTGCCTTTCAGTGGGTGGCTTTTTTTTTATTTCTTGGCCACCTTCGGAATGTTAGTTTTTTATACTTGGCCATTTTCGGAAGGTTAGTTTTATATTCTTGGCCACCTTCGGAAGGTTAGTTTTATATTCTTGGCCTCCTTTGGAAGGTTAGTTTTATATTCTTGGCCACCTTCGGCAGGTTAGTTTTATATTCTTGGCCACCTTCGGAAGGTTAGTTTTATATTCTTGGCCACCTTCGGCAGGTTAGTTTTATATTCGTGGTCACCTTCGGCAGGTTAGTTTTATATTCTTGGCCACCTTCGGAATGTTAGTTTTGTATTCTTGGCCACCTTCGGAAGGTTAGTTTTATATTCTTGGCCACATTCGGCAGGTTAGTTTTATATTCTTGGCTACCTTCGAAAGGTTAGTTTTATATTATTGGCCACCTTCGGGATGTTGGTTTTATATTCTTGGCCACCTTCGGAAGGTTAGTTTTATATTCTTGGTCACATTTGGAAAGTTAGTTTTATATTCTTGGCCACCTTCGGAAGGTGAGTTTTATATTCTTGGCCACCTTCGCAATGTTAGTTTTATATTCTTGGTCAACTTCGGAAGGTTAGTTTTATGTTCTTGGTCACCTTCGGAATGTTAATTTTATATTTTTGGTCACCTTCGGAATGCTTGTTTTATATTCTTTTCCACCTTCGGTATGTTAGTTTTATATTCTTGGCCACCTTGGGAAGGTTAGTTTTATATTCTTGGCCAGCTTCGAAAGGTTAGTTTTATATTCTTGGCCACCTTTGGAAGGTTAGTTTTATATTCTTGGCCACCTTCGGAAGGTTAGTTTTATATTCTTGGCCACCTTCGAAAGGTTAGTTTTATATTCTTGGCCACCTTCGGAAGGTTAGTTTTATATTTTTGGCCACCTTCGAAATGTTAATTCTATATTCTTGGCCACCTTCGGAACAATATTTTTTTTATATTCTTGGCCACCTTCGGAAGGCTAGGTTTATATTCATGGCCACCTTCTGAAGGTTAGTTTTATATTCTTGGCCACCTTCGGAATGTTGGTTTTATATTCTTGGCCACTTTCGAAAGGTTAGTTTTATATTTTTGGCCACCTTCGAAATGTTAATTTTATATTCTTGGCCACCTTCGGAACAATATTTATTTTATATTCTTGGTCACCTTCGGAAGGTTAGGTTTATATTCATTGACACCTTCTGAAGGTTAGGTGTATATTCTTTGCCACCATCTGTATGCTATGTTTATATTCTTGACGGCCTTCTCTATGCTATGTCTATATTCGTGGCCACCATCGGAATATTATTTTTTGTATTGTGCTTGTCACTTCCAGCTGGTATATTTGTCCCTACTTCATTAGCTTATGTCGATATTCAGAGCCACTTCATTAGCTTATGTTTATATTCAGGGCCACTTCATTAGCTTATGTTTATATTCAGGGCCACTTCATTAGCTTATGTTTATATTCAGGGCCACTTCATTAGCTTATGTTTATATTCAGGGCCACTTCATTAGCTTATGTTTATACTCAGGGCCACTTCATTAGCTTATGTTTATATTCAGGGCCATTTCATTAGCTTATGTTTATATTCAGGGCCACTTCATTAGCTTATGTTTATACCCAAGGCCACTTCATTAGCTTAAGTTTTAATCGATGTCTCTTTCAAAAAGCTTTGTGCATTCTAATCCATCAATATTTTGATGACCACCTTCATATTTAAAACAGACGCATAATGATGGAAGGAGATAAATAAATGTTAAAGAATACCGAAGGGGCAATCAAAAAAGGACAATCCAGAGAAACTGGCAACATAAGGTACACAAGACGAAGAAAAACAAAACAAAAACAATCCAGAGAAACTGGCAACATAGGATACACAAAACGAAGACAAACAATCCAGAGAAACTGGCAACATAGGATACACAAGACGAAGAAAAACAATCCAGAGAAACTGGCAACATAGGATACACAAGACGAAGAAAAACAATCCAGAGAAACTGGCAACATAGGATACACAAGACGAAGAAAAACAATTCAGAGAAACTGGCAACATAGGATACACAAGACGAAGACAAACAAAGCATATGTGTTGGATACCACTATACCTAAACAAAAACAAATAACGCAAATAAGACATGGTTGGTTGGAACATCATTTAATTCAAATTAATACGATATTTTTTTTATTATACAGCTGTACATAATAGTTTTCATTTTATTTAAATGTTCGGCTTTACGAGTAATAAATTTCACTAAGATATGATTAGCGTAATGACATTCTATATGTTCAATTAAAGTGATTCGTCTGATGATAATTTACTTTAGTGAAAAGGAAAATATCTTGGGGATGATGAGATCTGAAAATTAAAGTTGACTTAGCAAATTGCAATTAGATTTCGTTGAATTTAATGTGATAAAATACGACCTTGCATTGTGCATATAAATTACACACAGCCAGCACAATCGATAAAAATAAACAGAATACAACGGTTTTAAAATGTTCAAAATAAAAGATATCATGTGTGAGGGTTAAAAGTATATATGATATATATATCAAGTTCAGATCCGCCCTCCATGACTGATTATATTGCAGTTTGATTTATATTTCCCCTATCATCACTATATTTGTGAGTTCAATACCCTCATCATTTTGGAAAATCTAAGATATCCAGTTTATGCTGGAAAACTGCTACGCGCAATAAGAACGCAAGAGAAAATGCATACTTTTCAAAAATGTTGTTTACAAATATTATTTGTTGTTTAATGACATTCTTTTTGTCAATAATTCAACTATATCGTGGTGTGATATTTTAATTAATTAAATATTACATTAAGAAGAGTTTGAAGATATCAAAGGGGTAATCAGAATCCTTAAATCAAAGAAGGACAGACATCACAATGGACAAAAGAAAAATTACCAAAGGAGTAATCAGAATCCGTAAATCAAAGAAAGACAGACAACACAATGGCCAAAAGATACCAAAGGGGTAATCAGAAGTCATAAATCTAAGGACAGACAACACAATGGCCAAAAGATACCAAAGGGGTAATCAGAATCCGTAAATCAAAGAAAGACAGACAAGACAATGGCCAAAAGAAAAAGGACAAACAACGATCTAAAAAACTTACACATAAAACTAAAGACCGAGTAATGCAGACCCCACTAAAAACCATGAACGCAGGTGCTAATTAAATAAATTAAGCAAATTATTAAAAATTAAGACATTATTTATATAAAATTATGATTAGTAAATACATTTTCTATTAGTATTATAGAAAGGATAAGATAGTATTTTGAGGTTTTAATGAGTAGAAACAGAATACAGTTATGAAAAGAAACTTGAAATAGCAATTGTCAAATATTTCACCAATATCAACAAAACAAACAACCACCTCTTAACTCAAAATCATTGAACGAAAACGAGCATGACATATGTGATGGTTTGGGAAAGGCACATACATGTGGCGGGATAAAACCGATGTTACTGGTGAAGCTGGAACTGCTTACACTTCCGGTTTTAGGTGGGTACATGTTGTTCAATCATTACCTTTTTATGTAGTTATTTGTCGATCATTGTTAACAAACGAGCGAGTTATCCATTCGGTATAATCACATGCGCCGGTGAATGTGACTGACTTTTCTATTGGCAGCATAAATTGTGTGCGACATTTTCCGCAAACGTAAATATAAATTACCGTCTTCCAATCAAAGTATACTACCGTATTTGTATTCTTAGACATATCAGAATCGAAATAAATCATGGAAGCCAGAATGTGTTTTGAGTTTTAACATGGATTGGCGGATATTAGTAAATTTTATCCATCGCTTCTGGTTCGGGATAAAATACTAATATCCACCAATCCATATTTTATCTCATTAATCGCGATGTAGAATTCTTAGCCACACTAAACATGAAAGGTAGCGTGTTTCCAGACTCCACTACATGGAAGTGATTCTACTTCGCAGTCCTTTTTTGTTGTTTTTTTTTGTCTCCCTTTTATTTTTTGGAAGTTTTCTCATATTTTTCTCCATCTTTTTAGAGTTTATCTCTTTATTATCATTGATTTACACAACAGCATAACATAACATTACTATATTCAATACATATGAATTTCAACAAGTGCAATTATTTCATATACTAATTTTAATATAGCTTTTCCTGTCTATTTTTAAAGTTTTCTAATTCTTTTGACATTTATATTTTTAACTAAGAACGTTATAAATGATTAAATAGCTTTTTGAAAGTGAAAACGAAATATATACTTCTACAACTATTAACATTGAAGTGAGGGCGCAGTATTATTCGAGTTTGATAAATTGTGTGCGACATTTTCCGCAAGCGTAAATATATATTACCGTCTTCCAATCAAAGTATACTACCGTATTTGTACTCTTAGACATATCAGAATCGAAATAAATCATGGAAGCCAGAATGTGCTTTGAGTTTTAACATGGATTGGCGGATATTAGTAAATTTTATCCATCGCTTCTGGTTCGGGATAAAATACTAATATCCGCAAATCCATGAACTTCCAACACGACACATTCTGGCTTCCATGATTTATTTCTTAAACGTGAAGCGTCTTGTAAGAATTACGTTAATTATACCCATCTTTACATGTCATGTTTTTGATATTCTCTAGAATGAATAATGTATGTATGTATCATATCTGATCCTACACCTTCATCAAATATCGTTGGTTATAAACAAATCACCTTTGTTTTTAAAGCTTATGGTAATTATTCATGTTATGACATAAACATAATATTCTCAAAAATCCTCATATTTTAATAAAAATTCCTAGTTGTCATGTTCTACATATTTAGGGACCGTCGTGGTCGTCATCGTATGGTAGTTGGATTTACAACTACCTGTGCAATCAGAGCCTATCACCACTAAAGTTTTGAGTTCGAACCCCGTTCATGGCGAGGTGTACTCGATACAACATTATGTGATAAAGTTTGTCAAAGACTTGCGGCAGGTCGGTGGTTTTCTCTGTGCATTCCGGTTTCCTCCACTAATAAAGCTGACCGCCACGATACCGTATAACTGATTTATTGTTTAAAGCGGCATTAACACCATAAGCCTACATACCTAAATATTTCGTCATGGGAATTTTCAAATTATGATAACAAATATTAAAATTATTGCATAATTATTTTGAATTTTAAAATCTATATTTTTTTCACAAAAGCATGATTATGCTTTTATCGAAAAAAAAAGGGAAAAAAAGATTTGACCACTACATTGTATAAATCTGGACAGAATGAAAGTAAATATTACTGATAACTGGAAGAATAAGTACTTGTAAGTTGAAACTCTTAATTACATTTTCCCCATATTTCACAGTACCGGTAAAATGCATTTAAAAAAAAATCTACACTCACCCCTATCTGTTGAGTAGATTAAATGCATTGTTGAATTCGTAGTGTATAAAAACATACAAAGCAAGAATACAAAAAACTCCTGTCTAAACTGAACTAACCAATAATCCTTATAAAAGGCAGTCGTATCATTGTTTAACAGAATTCGTTACAAATTTATTATAGCGGACTGTGTTGTGTAGTCATGATCAAGATATACAAATTAATAGTGGATTTTTGTCATTCTATAGCAAATAGGAAAACAAAGCGGATCGCGATCACTGGTGTGTTTTAAAATCAGTTGTTAAAGGTATTTGAACGTCAGTTGTTGTTGTATGCTATGATTAGTATTTACTGGATAAGAATTAATTAGAGAAAAAAATGTATGAAGATATAAAAGCTGCACAGATCAATTCTTGGAAGAAAGAAAATTATTGTTTGGAGCAAAACATTGATGGCATGCGATATCAATGAATTGAATATCGCCGTGCTTTATTTATATAGAACTATCTTATTTCCATGACGATTAGTGACTAGCGGTTTATTTAGCTGTGATATTTTAACACAAGATAACATACAAAAACAAACATTAGTTATTTACAACAAGGAAAGGAAACAACGTTATTGATCGAATCAATGGATTGAAAGAAAAAAAGTTGAAATTCTTTCATTATTTCTATAGAAAATGATAATAATTTAAGAAAGCTGAATGAAAACAGTCATCCGTCTTCCGGTAGGAACATAATGTTTTTGGATGGAGAAAATTATTCAATGGATTTCAATAAAGATTCAATGAATATTTCGAACGAAATATGTTATTTGGGTAGACATCGAACAACAACTAATTTCATCATAAACGGATATTTATTTCCTATTTTAGCGTGCATTACTGTTATAACAAACTGTACTATATTGGTTGTATTTTGGAGAGCCAAATTTTTCACTCCGCACCACGCTTTATTGGGAGCTCTGGCCATTGTTGATATGCTTACTGTTTTCATGCCTTCGCCTTTATTTATATACGTTTTCGGATATGGGTTCTACAACATGTTCCCGTCTTGTCAGCTCTGTCAAGCTTATGACGTTACAACTATGCAAATTCCTATTATATTGCACAGCATATCAATATGGTTGACACTTGGATTGGCTGTTCAGCGCCATGTTTGTGTGTCGAACCCGTTCAAAGCAAAATACATATGTACAATGAAGAACACAATAATATACATGATCGCTATGAGTGTCTGTTTCTTCGCCTTTCTACTGCCTTTTGCCTTTTCGACAAAGTACGAGGAGGTCAAAATAGTACTGCACGGAGATGGTTTCATTCGAGAAGAAGACGGATGTAGTAAGTCGCCACAGAATTGGCTCAGCGAACACAAAAATATTTTCTATGGTTCGTATGTGGTTCTCAGAATTGTTGTGATCAAATTTTTACCGTGTGTTTTATTATTTATTTTGGAAGTAAAATTAATTCGAAATTTAAACAAAGCTTCCTTAGTTAGAAAACATACAAATACGATTAACCAAAGAAAAGATATCCCAATGCGTCTTTCGGCACAAACTGCGTGGATAGTGGGAATATTCTTGGTGACGGAAATGCCTGTGACTTTTGGTGTCATAAGTGAGGTAATATTCTGGTGGTTTAAAGTTAAACTTTTAACAGATGATGTCAAATTTCTCTTAAGTGACATACTTAACTTTATTTTGTTATTTGGTTGTATGGCAAATTTTGTAATTTATATTTTTCTCAGTGAAAAATTTAGAAGGTTTATTATTAAATTAGTAACATTCCAGTCGAGCCGAAAAAGACAATATAGACATTGCACAAGTTTTAGAAATTTACCTTCAACAAAAACAGAATTAGAAGAATTATATGTTTTGAAATAAATTAATTTTGGTTATATATGTTTTCACATTTGATTAATTGATTGATTGGTGTTTAACGCCAACTTTAGCAGTATTTCAGTTGTATCGTGGCGTGGTTTTACATTTGTATTGAAGGACAAGAACCCAACTAAGCTATATCATTACACCAATAAGATGTATACAAATATTATAAACAAGGAACGGACCACCGTTGTCGTGATCGGATGGTAGTTGAATTTACAACTTCCTATGCAATCAGAGCCTATCATTATCACTAACGTTCATGACAAGGTGTACTCAATACAACATTATATGATAAAGTTTGCCAGTGACTTGCTGCAGGTCGGTGGTTTTATCCGGGTACTCCGGTTTCTTCCACCAGTAAAACTAACCGCCAAGATATAACTGAAGTATTGTTGAAAGTGGCGTTAAACACCATAAACCTAAACCTCTTTAATAGAACTAATATAATACATATGACAACTTTGCCGTTATGCCGAAGATTAACTATATTATGAATAATGTTCAAGATTATAGTTTTCTTTATAATAACGCTGTTCACTCGGTTACATTTGAGGGTTTGACATTTTACTCACACGTTGAAAGTACTTGCATGACCGCGTCATTGACTAATGGGGTGGGGGGGGGGGG
>MJUT01032536.1:57386-89988 GCA_002080005.1 Gigantidas platifrons
CGTGCTTTAAAAAACAAACTGCAAGTGGCACAAAACAAAACAGTTAGATTCATCAAAAGCATGGGCCCAAGAACTAGTATAAAGCAAGCTGAATTATCTAGTCTAGGATTTTTAAATATTGAAAACAGAGTAAAACAGCTTCGATTGAACCATGCTCATAAAATCTATTATGATACCTGTCCTTCTTATTTGAAAAATAATTTCATCAAAATTAATGAACATCATGCCCATAATACTAGATCAAGTCAGATTAATTATGTTACACCAAAAATTAAAGGCATCGAATCAACAACATTTTACTACAATGGAATCCATGATTGGAATTCTCTACCCGATTCGATCAAATCCATCAATGATTTGCAAAGATTTAAAAAAGAAGTGAAGTGCCACCTGATACATACCAGTGAAGAACGGGAAAGACGTGTCATATCATAATAATGACAATTATATATACATATATATTTTCATAGATAATGTACTTATTTTAAAATTAAGTAATCCCTCTACCCGCTCATGTTGATCTTTTAATGTCCACTTGAACTTTAAGCTGATACTTATAAAGGACCCCATTGGAAATAAGCTGAATGGCTTTCATGGGCTATCCTTGGTGAGAAAGTTCTCAGCAGCTACAATTGGTGGATTGAAGTTTCAGTTAAAGATGGTATTTTTATGTTTTATTTTTAACTTAACGAGAAATTTTTAAACACTTGTGTATGATGTTGAAATTTTTAAACCTAAATATATTTTACCTTTTACCTTTACTGGTTTTACATAAAATATACTTAGTAGATGGACTAATCGGAGGCGACGAACATTTATGTCCACTTAATGTATCTGATATTGTGAAAATTTCAGAAAACGAAACAGACTACAAGGTTGATTTCGGGTAATATTGAAAAGAACTAATAGTTTTTTTCAACCATGTCGTCTGTAGCCATCGGCTGATCACGCTCCGCTACTCCCCACTCATCAAATGTAATTCATATGAAAACCGTCGTTTGGGGTTTGTTCTGTAGCTGATCTATATTTAATAGTTTCTATAGCAATATAACATCACTCAATATTTCCCAAATTATGATAGATAACACCTGATCATTCGAGGTTAGGTTATGGTATTTAATGCCACTTTCAATAATATTTCTTGGCAGTCAGTTTTATTGGTGGAGGAAACCGGAGAAAACCACCGACCTGCCGTAAGTCACTGACAACATTTATCACATAATGTTGTATCGAGTACACCTCACCATGAGCGGGAATCGAACTCACATCGTTAGTGGTGATTTATAGACACTGATTGCACAGGAAGTTGTAAATTCTTAGTAGTTGAGATATAGGTTTGATCATCGATAACCTAGGGATAATTGCGACACCTTCATCTCATTTTCAAGGAAATCCCTTTCTTTTTTAAGTAATATGATTGGTTGTAAAACAATGAGTCTGGACTAATCAAAATGTGCTAATATGACTGATGAGTAAGTAACGAGCATTTCTCTGTTATTTGACCCAGTGGTATATGCAGAGAACATCAGAGCTCGATCAGTCGTGGGTTACCGACGATGATAACACTGAAAAATCAACAACTGCATATTATGAAGTAACTACTTATTTTTATCGAAAAAAAACTCATTCACTTGCCTTTGTTTATGTATAATAAACGTTAGAGAATTCCGAAGGGACAATCAAAATAGGAGAATCCAGAAAAACTGGCAACATAGGATACACAAGACGAAGAAAAACAAAACAAAAACAATCCAGAGAAACTGGCAACATAGGATACACAAAACGAAGAAAAACAAAACAAAAACAATCCAGAGAGACTGGCAACATATGGTACACAAAACGAAGAAAAACAAAACAAAAACAATCCAGAGAAACTGGCAACATAATGTACACAAGACGAAGAAAAACAAAACAAAAACAATCCAGAGAGACTGGCAACATAGGGTACACAAGACGAAGAACAACAAAACATAAACAATCCAGAGAAACTGACAACATAAGGTACACAAGACGAAGAAAAACAAAACTAAAACAATCCAGAGAAACTGGCAACATATGATACACAAGACGAAGAAAAACAAAACAAAAACAATCCAGAGAGACTGGCAACATAGGATACACAAGACGAAGAAAAACAAAACAAAAACAATCCAGAGAAACTGGCAACATAGGATACACAAGACGAAGAAAAACAAAACAAAAACACAACACAACACAATATGTGGTGGACACCACTGTACCTAAACAAACACAAATAACGTAAATAAGACCGCTCCTACAAACAACTGCAGGTAAAGACGAAGCTAACATCGTTTTTATGCGGAAATCGTAATAACCTTTGATGCGATGAAGGCCAGTTATATCTATTTCGGTGATTCAAATGTCTTTCTGTCTAATTCCGTTTTTCACAAAAACTTTTAAGACTAATTTAGTTGAGATGAAATTACAGCAAGTCCATCTGCACAATCTAATAAGACAACCGACTGCATACATAACAAATGTAATTGATGAATACTTAATGTTAAACGAGCAGTATTTCAGCTATATTCATGACAAGAATAAGTGTGCGTAAAATTGTGTTCGGTTCGTATGTACTCCCATTTGTTTAGTTTAAGCATATTTTATTTGTTAAATATAACATGAAATCTTCTTCTGTTTGTTTTGTAGGGAGTTCATGTCTTATTTATTTTATTTGTATTTATTTATGTCTACTGGTGTCCAACAGGAATTCAATATCACATGATGTTCGTGTCGTTTAACAGTAGCACGACGGGTGTCACTAGTGGAGCAGGAACTGTTTACCATTCAGGAGCACTTGAGTTTACGCCCTAGGTTTTTTTGTAGGGTTTGTGTTGCTTAGTGCATAATTTTCTTTATAGATTTTTTTGTAGATCAATGTTTATCTTTTTGGCCATTGTATTGTCTGTCATTCGAATTCTGTATACCCCTTTGTTGTCTTCAGACATTTTTACCAAGAATTAATCGTGTAGAAAACATGTTGCACTATGATAGAACTATGACCGGAAGCTTTGATTGTCGCAAGTAAAATAAAAGATAACGGATAGGATCGAGTCGGACAATTTGTCTTGCAAAGCTCAACAACAACTTACAAACTGTTGCTCATTAGGAGCCACTGCACACGATTTTAAAGTGCAAGGACTCGCTTCATTAGTCATCCATAAGACAAGATACTAGTTTCGTGCAATCCGTAGGCAAAGCTTTGTATTTGATTCCTACCACACTAACAACCGGTTCGACTTCCGGGTGTGTTGTATCCGGTAGCGAGGAAACTAGGCTATATTTTGATGCATGTACATCGAAGTTTCCTCTGGCGAACACAGGTATATAAAACAAATAATTAAAGGATTTTGTAGCTGAATGAATTCGAGCTTAACACCGATATTCTAAAATATATTACCTTTCCATTCCTGGATTCTATATGCGAACCAATTGTAATAATGAGGTACCGGACGGGTATTCTTTTTTCACCTGCAAATCTTGCCTATTTTAAAGGCGATCAATAGTATTAAAAAGGAAATATACAAATAAACTCAGAAATATTTAGAAGAGCTTGGCTACGAATATTTGATGAACTATTTTGAACACAAATATTAGAATTTAGTTATTTTACATGTTTTCAAAGTACAAGTAGCTATGCAATACAAAAAAAGTTTTTCATTAAAACGAAAATGAGCATTCTACAAGTTTCTGTCATCATGATCTAAAAGTTATAAAATATTATACACAAACAAGGTCGAGTTGTATGATATGTTACAGGTAAGATATACATGTACATAGTAACGTATTCTTTTTGGAAATTAGGGGAATAAACAATGTACATAATGTATATAAGTTATGAAGAAGAGGTTAAATATACCAAAGGGGTATCAGAATCCGTATATTGACATACAACACAATGGTCAAGCGAAAGGGACAAACAAGGTCTACAAAACAATACACACGATCGTTCAGCCATAAGATGCCTAACTAATAAAAAGGAAGATATCAAATTAAGTGCGCACAACACGTTTTACAAATATCAAAGATCAAGAGTAAATACCATTGTTACTCTTATAACCAAAGTCTGAATAGACGACATTACACTGGTGAAAGAAACACAAGTAAACAAAGAAAAACGCGAACGATCAAATTACAGTCAGTGATTGTTGTTTAGCGCAAATTCAGCATTTTTTTCAGCTATATCATGGCGAGAACAAGATAATTTTCAATGAAATGATGATGAGGTCCACTTTGTACTAGACCAAGACACTTTCTCCTTAATGATGCGTGCTTAGAGGAGAAGCAACAAATACCAATTTTATAGTCTTTGGTTTGTCCTGACCGGGGCTCGAACCCACGATCTACCGCACTCGAGACGAGCACGCTAACCATTACGCCACCGATGCGGTTTCGATCAGATTACATGAACTACTCCTAAATCGTGAGTAATGTATGGTCTGGATTTACTATGAGAAATTGGGTATTTCCTGATTTAAGGAGATTTACACAGTTGACACTTGTCATCTGAGCTTTGTTGTGGAAACATCTAGGCTAGATGCTGGTAAGCATATCCTTTTTTTAATGCCCGTGTCGCTCAGTTTCACAAAAACATAGTTTTTGACATGGAAAGTAACATTATATGTTCTGGCGAAGTGCTAATTTACTTTGATTTTATTCTGTATTGATAAGCCTACATTGTATATTAGATAAACTGTATTGCAGATTATTGATAAGCCTGTATTGCAGATTATTGATAAACTGTATTCCCTTCTCAAATGAAATCACCGAAAAATGTGTTTATGCCATTACCTAGATCATTTGATAAAATTATCAGCGAGTGGTTATCTAATAGCCAATATACTTGAAATAAATTATAAAAAATGTGTTTTCATATAAACCATATCCAGGGAAAAACTATCACAAAGATCATACCGTAGTTCATGTCTTTGGATTTACCCATCATTAAATGTTTATCATTTAATAAAATTATCGTAATAGTTAACACCACCAAAACAACTGCCAAATTGACTAAAATGAGCAGAAACAAGCGTCACTCTCATCGTTTTTGATGGTGTCCTCTGTGAAATCCGCGTTTATTCTGTTGCCGTTTCTAACCATCGCTCAACATGAATCAGGTACCAGAAAACTATATCTTGGTCAATGACCGTATATAACAAATATTTATCAAGTCAATGCAATGTGACTGCTCAGATAGAAACAGTGCATGATACATAGAGTTATCCGGTAACCCGCATTTATAGGATGAATCTATGAGAGAGTGATAACCATGTAACTCATGATCAAATGACTGGATTAAACCTTCATAAAATGTGCTTATCACATTACCCATATCATTGTGTAAAACTACATGCGAATGATAATCCAGTAGTCCATGACATTGGATTAAATTATTAGACACGGTCTTCATCCCATTTCATTGGATGAAAATAGTGGAGAATGAATAAATCTCAAAACTCATGTCTTTAAATAAAACTATTTGAAAATGTGTTTATACCCTCAAATTGTATAAAACCATCAGAGAATGATTATCTTGTAACCGTTGTTCTTGGACAAATCTAATTGATGGCGTGTTCGGGATATACAATATTGGATAAATCTAATAGAAGACGTGTTCGGGATATACCATATTGGATAAATCTAATGGAAAACGTGTTCGGGATATACCATATTGGATAAATCTAATAGAAGACATGCTTGTGGTGTATCATATTAGATAAAACTATCAACAAATGATAATCCCATAAGTCATGCCCTTGTATCAAACTATGATGAACCCTGTTTATCCCACAGGATGAAACCGTCGTCGAATGATAACTCCTTCGACAGCCTATATTCTTTGATTAAGTTTCCAGAACAGATATTTCAACCTAACATATATCTTTATAAGTAGATAACAACGAACTGTTGTTTGTTTTTAAAATGTTTGTCGTATAGAATTTCCTAATTATTCTGGAATGCCACCTCCATTCAAAGTTTGATATTTAATCCATTTTCTAGTCTGATGAGAGAACGAAATATAATTTGGTGCCTTAAAAGGAGGAAACTAAATAAACCTTAGAGAAAACCGAAGGGGCAATTAATATTGGGCAATGAAGAGACACGATCAACTTTGGGCACAAGACACAGTACAAAGAGAAACAAAACATAAACAACTCGGAAAATCATATAAAAAACGGGGGGTGAACCCAGGTTTTCGCGAAGGACAATCAAGGAAAATCATTGTGCAGAACTGTTCTTTGCGATTCTACTACTTATACTACTAACTCGTCCAATCGCCACATTCTATATATTGTGTTCTGAATGGTCGTTTTTCGAGTACATTGAGCAAAACTCATTCTGGAAAATTTTATGAATGGAAGCTTACCCAAATCAGACACAAAAATTCAAGTGGATTTTGCATATATACTCGAAAAAATGGAGCAGGCAGAAACATTGTGGGCAGCAACAAATATAAACACCCTTACCAACATACAATGTCTGTCACTAGGAGTTTCAACAGAATGAGACTTATCTTATCAAACAGACAACTGAATGATTGAATATATGTCATCAAGACTGCCTGCGTTTGGGAAGTAGTAGTGCAGTGTTGACTGTCACGGGCCTTTACTGCCATTTTATAAACTGATATTGAATTACAAAATCAATTATTTGTTTGAAAGAATTAATTTCATATGACAGAATTGGTTCAGAGAGATATTCTATTTTTATATTTGACATCTTCATTCCTTGAAATCAAGGTTTATATTGTGATTGTATCTTTAGCTCTTTTAATAGTAAAACATAACTCTCACTTCTCCCAACATTACAATTTACACGTACTATATAACAATCATTGGAAGAGATCCGAATACAGAATTACAATGACGTATGAGTTAGCTTTATAACAATCATTGGAAGAGATCTGAATACAGAACTACAATGACGTATGAGTTAGCTTTATAACAATCATTGGAAGAGATCTGAATACAGAACTACAATGACGTATGAGTTAGCTTTATAACAATCATTGGAAGACATCCGAATACAGAACTACAATGACGTATGAGTTAGCTTTATAACAATCATTGGAAGAGATCTGAATACAGAACTACAATGACGTATGAGTTAGCTTTATAACAATCATTGGAAGAGATCTGAATACAGAACTACAATGACGTATGAGTTAGCTTTATAACAATCATTGGAAGACATCCGAATACAGAACTACAATGACGTATGAGTTAGCTTTATAACAACTCTCAACGTTTATGTCAGAGTCAGTGATTTTGTTATCCGGAGATATAGTCATGAAACTTAGCAGAGAAGTATCAATGTAATACATATACAACAAAATATAGTATAAATAGACCAAATTTCTTCCCCGGTTTTTAGTGAGGCTCGTGTTGTTCGGTTTTTAATATTCTGTGTAATGTATGGTAGATAATTTTTGTCCTGTTGACCATTTAATTGTCTGTCCTATGATTACCTCTCTGGTATCTTCAAACTGTTCATATCATTATCTTAATATTGAAGTCAACTGGATACTAGAAACCGTTCTCAGGACTAAGCCCACAGTACGTCCCTTGGTAGCAGATAGAGGATGCTCTCTCGTTGTGGGTACCATCCTTGGAGACTGCAATGTCCTTAAATGTTACACACCTATTATGTAGATTTCGAAAAAAGAAGGCGCATTGTCGACCCTATAAAAGAATAATTTTTTTCGGTCACTATCAATTTCCCATATTGTTTCCGTGGCAGTCAAATACATGAAATATTTGCCGATAGAAGTCCAGCAATCAACAGTAAAAAAAATCGTAAAGTCAAAACATTGTCAGTGTATTAAGTACAGTTATGCGACGTTTTTATTTCAAAGAATATACTTATAACATTAGTGCAGTGTCTTGAAATATAAAGTCTAGGCGTAGCAAGCTTTAAACCTGAAACAAAAGCAAGGTTCACCAAGCAATTCCCCCAGTTTTGTTCCAAATTCACATAACCTTAATGTTTTAGGACATTGCATTAATATTATATTTATCATGCAAATGATCATATTAATCCATTGGTTGGTAATATTTAGAATCAAAAAAGAAAATTATACAATCATACTTTGATTGCGTCTATTGATATTTTCTGTCAACAGGAAGTTAACTTATTTTCAACTAGTTTTCCAAAAGCTCAACAGGTAAATCAAGTGGAAAGGATACTAGAAAAAGCTATATTTCGGTCAGTGACCGTGCATATCAACAAATTATCCAGTCAATTCAATTTGACCTCTCAAATAGAATGAATGCAGGATAAAAAAAATAACACCTATCAACATAATGGATAACATTTGACCAATATCACTAATCGATGATAAAAACGAACAAAATATCTTATATCTAATGTAATCGCACTAAAACAAAAACATAAACACGTTTATCTTCTGTTATCACATGAAATAACCTACATTTTATCGTTTTTCAGTTTGTACTTATTCTCCTCATTGTAAGGAAATGTTAGAGAATATCGAAGGTACAACCAAAGAATGGAGGGTAAAAAAAAACAAAACAGAAAACGAGAAAGATGAGCAACACAGACCCAGCAAACATCGGAGGTAAGCATTTCATGTCAAAGACAACTGCCGAGCATTACCTTCATAATTCTTTCATTGTGCTATCATAACTTCCCAAGTCAATGGTTATTTATAATAGTAATAATATGTTATCTTCAGAGTTACACAATAAATTAATACCTTATCTCTCCTGGGGCCCTCATTGACATTTGGTCAAATGAACCGAACCTTTGTTGGAAACATTTGTGGAAGGTCCTCTATAATATTGCTCATTTCGTCCTGATCTGTTAAGAAGCATGGCCGCCATAGACAATTGCTGTTTCTGTTGGTCGCTTTCTAACAAATCGTCTTCTCTGAAACCATTTTGCTAAATAAAGCAACATTTTATAGGAAACATCTATGGCAGGTCCTCTATTAGGATTGCTTATTCCGTCCCGATCCGCTAAGAAACATGACCTTCATAGGCCATTCTTGTTTCTGGCTGGTCAATTTCTACAAAAACATCTTCTCCTCTGAAACCGCTTAGCCTGTACACAATTGCTATGGCCGTCATAGGCAGTTCTTGTTTGTGATTGGCCAATTAAACAAAATCGTTTCTAAAACAATTTGGCCAAATTAATTGAAATTTGGTAGGTATCACCTATGGAAGGTTTTGTATAAAGTTTCTTCAAAACAGAATGAACTGTGAGCGACACAGGCTCAGTCCACTGAGCCTCTTGTTAAGCAGGATATCGTGGTCAACACCACCAAATGCCTTTTTGAGATCTAAAAGTATTACATACATTGATATTTCCATGATTCATCCATAAATAGAGCTGTCTATTATTCTTTTCAATATATAGGTTAAGGGAGACACAATAAATGTGGCACTGACTTTCAGAATCTTTGGGTCGATTTTGTCAGTTCCAGTTGATTTGTCTATGTCGAAATTTAAAAGATCCTGTTGTAATTCATTCATCTTTAATGGGAGGATAGCAAATCATGTATTTTGAGGTAATTTTGTATTACCAACTTAAAAAGTTTACTAATATAAGTGGAAGTTGACATGTCTTTATTTATAAGGTTCGAAGTAAAAAAAAAAGGTGTTTGCATTATCTATAAATTTATCAACTTTAAGATCATTTTGTGTAACAAGCCGGTGTGGTGTGATATGGTTTGATGGGTTAAGGCTGTGTATACATTTCCATATTATTTTAGGGGTATTTGGATTCTTTCAGCGTATTATTGTAGAAATAGGGTTGTCTAATGTTGACTGTTTTGTTTCTCCTGACCTGAATGTATATTCAGCGCACATACCAGTTTGTTTTATATATATATATTTATTATGAAACTACCCCTTTACATCGGGGGCGCCAACCGCCGGGGTGTCGGTGGTGCGTCTAACTACAGTTATTAAAATGTACATTTATTATGATTAAAGCACATGCAACAAAAATATGATAAGACATCTGACATATATACACATACGTTAAAAACTGTCCATAAACTCTCCATAAAAAATCATTTATAATTATACTTAGAATATTATAAGATAAATATTTTAAACAGTAACACTCAATACTTCACTACGTAATCTAAAACATGTTTCAATATACATTTTACCGATAAAATCATAAAATATTCCAATATCATTATTAAAAGCATATCCAATATCACCAACAATAAACTGTAATTTGGCACTAAGTGACAGTTCCATAAAGTCTACACCAATATAATATTCCCTAGACTGTTTAGAAACAATATTAAAATATTCATCACGAACACTAGACAGGACAGGGCAATTTAGCAAAAAATGTTCGAGATCTTCATCTTCACCGTTATTGCATAAAAGGCATTTACTGTGTGCACTTAGGTGCATCCTGAACAGATATTTTTGAAGGGATATGGTTTTGGTTCTTGACAGTAGTTTCAGACGGGAGGCATAAAAATCCTTATGGTTATTTAAGTAGTTTTGTTTACCTAAACTAACAAAACACCGTTGGTAGAAATCAAGGCTACTTTTAGAGGAGACTTCCATTAGTAACTTGTCTCTGGCCTGAGATCCATATAACTTGTTAAAATCCTTAATGTTTATACCAAAATTTAGATTTATCTTTTATTTGTCTTGCATACTGCATTATGTTACGTTGTTTTTTCTCTCTTTTAATTCTTTCAGTTACAATAGGTGCCTGTTTATAGAGTATTTCATTATATAGATTATAACCGATATTTAGACCATCATTACAAATTCAACTTGGGTAAAAGGGGCAAATGACCAGTCGTTACAAATCCCACTTTCAACATCTTATCATACCTTCATTCATGGAGGCAGTTTGGGACCAACAGTGTCATTATTTACATAATTATGTAGGTACTTTCGTATGAAAATAAAACTATTTCAATATTGAAAATGAAATAATTTTGTGGTGTAATTGAAGAAAAATGCGTTTTCGTGGAGGCTAGCATAAAGAGTACTCGTTATTGTCAATGTATTAAGCTTTCCCTCTATTTTGTCCAACTGTATTGACACACCATCGTGTTCTCAAAACACGTGGGAAATATATATGCGAAATGCTTGGTCAGTTCATACATCATATTTACTTCATTAAAAACAAAGGAATAAACTTAGTCTGTATAGATAAAGTTTGGAAACCGGTTAATTGATTGAATGCTTAAAATGACGTCCAATCAGCTGTATTCAGGGCGAGAACAAGCTCAACGACTTTGATTGCCACTGGAAAAGCATCGCGAGTTGGGTACATGTAGCGATTTAGTCTTTTGTGGCAGCAACAATGTGACTACTCGTTGGTGAAATCTACATAAGAGGTATTTTATGTTCAGGGAGTGTGGCCCTCTCCAAACAGATTACCCACTGTGATCCACGGTCAGGGAGTGTGGCCCTCTCCAAACAGATTACCCACTGTGATCCACGGTCAGACTTTCCGTATTTAACCTGACACTCATCCCATCGAGAAGGCATCCCTATCCGCCAAATGTGGACGCACTGGATAGCTCTGTGGGTTTGAACCCTGGGAACTTTCAAAAATACACAACCAGACAATAGAAAAAGATTACCTAATGTGACACAGAAGAAAAGAAAGAAAATGCACTTGATGCACTCATCTTGGATTGTATATATCCCTTTAATATTGCTGTCATTTAGAAGAATCATTTATATAATTTTGTCTATCAAAAAGAACGCACCGTCTAAACTCAATAAGTGACATTTATAAATATGAAATCAGAACCTCTAACTATTCAATTTAGATCCAGAATCCAAATTAAATTAAAAAGTATATAGCTTCACTGTTTATGAAAACATTTGTGTTTTTTAAATCTTGTTATACCAAGTACACTTTTGTTCGGTTCGTTATAATTTATCAATTTAAGATATAAAAGTGGATTATTGAAAATGTCAATCATAAAAAGTTAAAAATTTGCGAAAATTGTTTTTAACGAAAGTACAATTTAGTAAAGAAAAAAGGTTTAGTGATAATCACGAAACTGAAAGAAAAAAACTAATTTAATCAAATATTGAAAGCCAGCTGAAATAAACATATTTACGGCAATATTTGACTTATGAATACTAACCCACAAATGCAATGACATTTCCACCATAAGAAATTCCCCGTATTAACAATAAAGATAGAAATCTCGCTATGAACCAACTCTATACAAATATTATGAATATGGTATTTATTGCTTCTCCATCGAGCACACATCATTAAGGAGCAAAAATAAACACTGATTGGCTCCGATATTTTATCCTAAAGGAGCGACATGTTCTATCTATCGACTGTTGTTTCAGTAAGTAAGCACTATAAAAATATAATTCAGTGTTTTTTTAATATTGTACGAAACAGATAATATTATCATCTCACTGAAACATTGTTTATTTATTAAACAACAGTAACTCACTATCTGGGTCACAAATGACCTAGAATATGTTCTAAATGTCGAAAGCAATTCCCTGCTCTTTCCTCATTCATGACTTGGATTCACGATTTGTAGCTGGAGCAACACGACGGGTGCCACTAGTGGAGCAGGAACTGATTGTGGGGTTCTTGTTTCTCCATCTTCAGTTTTTTGTGTAGTGTTTTGTGGGTCGTTGTTTGTCTTTTT
This sequence comes from Gigantidas platifrons, assembly GCA_002080005.1. Lineage (NCBI taxonomy): Eukaryota > Metazoa > Mollusca > Bivalvia > Mytilida > Modiolidae > Gigantidas > Gigantidas platifrons. The sequence continues at coordinate 70,042 of MJUT01032536.1, forward strand.
TCTTTCTTATCCATTGTGTCTTCTGACCTTCTTCGAATAACGGATTATGGTTTCTCCTTTGATATCTTCAAACTCTATATTATGCATACTATTAAATACCCAGAGTTACAGGTTTAACTATAGATTATTTAGATGTAGACGTGATGTATTTATCTGGTTTGGTTTTTGGTGTTTTACGCCACTTTAAGCAATATTTCAGCTATATCATGGCGACCAGTTTTAGTGGTGGAAGAAGCCGGAGTACCCGGAGAGAACCACCGACCATGGGCAAGTAACTGGTAAACTTAGCCACTTGCGGCTGTGAGTCGAGTGTTCCGTATTGGTGATAGGCAGATGAGTTGTTAGGTAATCCAACTACCTAACTCATTGAGCCACCCTGGCCCTTGTATTTATCTGATTACCATCTGTTATAGACTATTTATATACATTATAACTAATCCAGATTTCCGTCATCAAAATATTTGTTCACGAGTAACCAACCGAAGAATGCAATAGCTCCAGAACGCGTGTAGCTAATCATGAGTAAGCTATATAGCGTTTTCGATCACGAGTGAAATAGTATTGTATATCAAAAATCATGATTAGTTTTACTATTTGTTATATATAATCATGATTAGTTTTACTGTTTGTTATATATAATCTCACGTTGTTTTTATCTTATGTAACAATTTGTCCGCTTCAATAATTTTTTCCATTAATTTTCTACAATGGTACGATTTTTAGAGGCGTACCCACGTGATGAATATTGCTTAACTCATTAATTGAGCAGTATTTGTGCTATATTTAATACTAATTCAACAATATTTAAAGACGGAGGTATATGACAACCGTGGACACGACATTTGACAGCGACTGGACATGAATGGAGATTTGGTTGATTGATTGATTGATTGGTATTTTACACCAACTTTAGCAATATTTCAGCTATATCGTGGCGTGAATGTAGATTTGGGTATGGATGCCAAATTTAGTTCTTTGAATCGGCTACAACGCGCCTACTCTTTTGCGAAAGGGGTATTTAATTAATGTGGATGGAGTGTTGCACTGTCCAGACACATTACGGTCCACGGTATGGCTTTCCATATTATAACCTTAAAATCCCAATCGAGAGGGGATCTCGTATCCGACACACAGTGTGACGCATGGACAGCTCTGTTGGCTGAGACCTGGTTGCCGTCACCAATATACAGTGTGTCATTCTAACAATTTTTGAATTAGAGATTTGAATTCAATCCCATTATATGCTCAATAAGAGGTACAGGAGAAAACCACCGACCTTACAACTTATCATTATACATTTCCACGGTCGAAATATGAACGTATACTAGTACTTGTTTCGCATAATATTTATTCCGTTGGATAACTCTATTATATGTTTTCCTTTAGGAACAAATATTTCATTCTGTTTATTCCGTCAAGGGTAAATATTGTAATAATCTTTCTGTTGGAATAGATATTTCTTAATGTTTGTATCATTTGGAACAAATGCTATGTTCAAGTCGGAACAAATTTTATGGCGGAAATTAAATTTCACCACATCACAAATAGTCGCACTCAAAAACCTCCAGTTGTTTTACAGATTTATATATGTCTTCATGGATTACGTTAAAACAATTATTTGACTTGGTTTACTGATATATGATATATTTTCCCCGACAGCCTACTTAATGGAAATGCTTTTTCATATATAAACATGCATACAGTTTAGACACGTTGACTCCTTTCGCGTATTTTAATCCGTAAATTCGTTCGTTTTGCACTGATGTAATACGATATTTTAACAGGACGTTTTATGATATAATAAATTCGATTTTGTTAACATTTTAATTAAAATTATCGGGAGCAATTTCACTTTATTTAGACAATCAGGAAGGAAAAAAAATATCTGTGGGTTAAAAACATTTAATACAAGGTCAAACAAAATTAATACAAAAAAAGCTAAACAATAATATATCACTACAACAGTGCACTAACAGAGTACATATGTCGGAGCCGTTCAGCCCAGTCCTACGTATGATACATTACGCGCTTCTCGGTTCAGCAATGTATTATTGGAAAGGGAACCAGAATAATTTAGAACGAGATGTATGTTTTGTAGATAGTTGTTTGTCCTTTTGTTCGTTTATTTGGCCAATGCAATTGTCTGTCCTTCGGTTTACAACTATTGAATCGATTTGTAATCCTCAACAATATACATTTAAAGCTATAGAGAAAATATAGTGTGGTAATGTCGATAAAAAACATATTCATGAGGAACTAGTTCAGAAATATCTTACAACTATACAGAAAGAAGACAACAGCATCGATGACGCTAAATCTGTAGTTTACGGGGTAGTGTTTTGTAGATCATTATATATCCTTTTGTCCTTTTTCTTTTCTAATATTGCATTGTATTGTATCATTCTTTGATTCTCGGCTTCTGAATAACTCTTCAAACTGTTCTTAAACATTCATCAGTAAACCAATCATTCGTGCTTCATATGACAAACGTATAATTAAACCATATGTGTATAGAATCTTTAAATACTAAGATGACTTTGCATGAGGCTGAAAAACAAGGAGGTGCAATGTTCCCATTCATTCCTCCAGAATCTTTTTTTTATTTTTATCACGGTTGTAATTTATCATTAACTATAAAAACAAATATTAAACAATGGACTATATTATAATATTATACTTTACGTTTTTATTTTCCCTATTTGTCTTTGTTAGCGCAGCCGGTCCATATAACGTTATATGGACCGGCAGTGGACTGCCTCGTTTTCGAGTCTTTATTTCGGGAGATAATTGGGCTTGTTTTTGGACGCGAAGTATAATATAACAAATAGTTCACGGCACTTCGGGCCATATGGCAGTTTATGGACCGGGCTGTCACCCACAAAATACTATATGAACCTCAGCTTCGCTTCGATCCATATAATATTTTGTGGGTGACATCCCAGTCCATAAACTGCCACATGGCCCTCAGTGTCGTGAACTATTTGTTAAACAACACATATCCCCCCTTTTTATATATATATCTTCGTGCCTTGTGCTGTATCAAAGTTCCCGTTAGTATTAAAACTTCAGTTGATATCCGATAAGCTATAAGGATGATATCTTAAAATACTATTAAAACTAAAACTTCATTTTGCGGTAGAGTTGATATCTGATCAGATGTTAGATACTATCTTGAGATATTCACTACTAACATACTATATGACATATATCAAATACCACAATAACACCTGATACTCGTCTTTTATTTCATACAGCACAATTTAGCAGGTGCTGAACAATTACAATGCTGCATCATACATTGTGATGATCTGACGCATATGTTATATTGCTGCTTTATTGATTGATTATTGCTTAGTGTTCAGCGACAAGTACAAGTTCATTAATATATATATATATTTAGTCTTTTGTGGCGGCCGTAATGCGCCTACGCTTTCTCGGTTTTTTGGTTTGATTTATGGGGTTTTACGATACTTTCAACAATATTTCTGTTATATCGTGGTGGTCAGTTTTATTGGTGGAGCAAACCGGAGTATCCGGAAAAACCATCGAGCTGTCGCATGTCACTGACAAACTTTATCACATAATGTCATATCAAATACACCTGGCCATGAACTGGGTTCTAACGCACAACGTTAGTGGTGATAGGCACTGATTGCATAGGTAGTTGTAAATCCAACTACCATACGATCACGACCACGACGGCCCCACTACTCTTTTTCGAAAGTTACAAAAGAGGTCATAAACGTACAGGGATCGTGGTGCTGTCTGAACATGTTACACACTATTGTCCACGTTCAGGCTTGTCGTATTATAATCCATCGAGAGTGCACCCCTATCCGGGACCCGCTGATCAGCTCTGTAGGATTGAGGCCTGGGAACCTTCACCAATTGCCAGTATTGTTGCTTTTAAACATAACCAGGCGCGGATGCTGGTTTAATGTTAGGGGACATATATTTTATAGACGAGGAGGTTGTGTACTGTTCATGAATATGGAAATGTGTAATTAGAGGACAAAAATGGTGATGAATAACAAGGTAATGTAACTTGTTTTATTCGACAGACGATATGCAGACTACCCCTTACGTGTCTTAGTGGAACTCAAAACATCCGTCAATCGTCCCCCCTTTTTCCATGTCACATGTTTACCTGAATCAGAATGATGTATTGTTTGTAAGCTTTTCTCATCACGAATATACCTGAAATACTGCCTACCTGACATTCAACATCAGTCAATCAATTTAAGATGTATTATGTATTGTGAAAACATCAAAGGTAAAAAAAATATGGTGAAAACAGCATAACATATTAAAATATGGTAATCAACAAAATATGCTTCATCGTGGGGATCAATACATAATATATATCATTATAATTTGTATCTTAGAATATAGAACTAAAAAAGTAAAAAAAACGTAACACGATATAACAGATAACATTATAACTTTTATTACATAATGGTTTTATTTAAACAATTTTATTGGCTATCATGCTGTCACCTGACATTCCGTAAAATTTGATATTGTTTGATTAAAACTCGTATTGACTCGCTTTCACTTTCACTTTCCATTGCATTATGTATGACGTCATAATGAAGTGATTAATTTCATATTATTCACCTCAGCCTAAAGGCGTCGGTGAATATCGTTTTTAACGTCCATAAAAACTTGTATTGACCTCAACAAAAGACTATAATTGTATAATATCTTAGAAAATAGAACTAACAAAGAAAAAACATTGTTAAATAAATAACATATATCATTATAATTTGCATCTTACGATATAGAAAGAAAAAAAATGCACAAATACAAGACAATTATAGAATTTTAGCCTATAATTAAGAGCGCGTTGGTGTTTTCATTTTTCTTCTTATTCAACAGATATTAGTTACAAAAGAAGTTATAGATTAAGCTTTATAGTTAGAGACACAGATATATATGATTTTGTACTTGATTTACAAATCATGGAATTGATGAAATTGGTCTACTTTGGTGACATATTACTTATTAATACATTTTTTGTATAAACTTTTAGACACTTTGACTCCGATTCCTTAAAGTACTTTACAATAAAACCGTCATTTGATATTCTGATATAACTAGACAAGTTAAAAGCAAATTTACATAATATGTTGCTAACTGTTTTGATGTTTTTCAAAGCGTTAATTTTTACAATAAATATTTAGTATCATGGCAGATTTACACCAGGAAATTACATAATAATTACTTTTTTCGTTTCATTATACAACTACTATGTCATGCACAAATCGTATGAAAGCACAGAGAAATTCATTCTCGCGTACTTTTGTATATGTCCAATCAAGAAGTAAGCCGACATATATTGCGTCATAATGATTAATCAAATCATAATCACCAAAATCACACGCCTAACAAAGCACTTAAGAGAGATGTACTGTCCAAGACAACTGAACAATATTTGATATTAAAACTCGCAAAATAACACTTAACGGAAGGTTTTGGAGCCCAACAACTTTTAATAGCAGTCATCAATGGAGCATTACATTTAAAATTAATATTTTAAACACTTTTGGTTTTAATGTAATTTGAAACCATATTTTAAAAATAATATTGAATATACTACAAATATGAAATTGTGTCATGCTAACAGTGTTGTAACTGAAATGAAATTCAAGGGGCCGGTAACTAGAAGCCATCTGAGGATCAAGGATGATCTTCCTATCATCTTGGGATTTACAAGTGTAATATCAATCGATCCTAAAGTGATTGACAACCCTTAAACAAATCGTTTACGACAGGTTTAAGGGTGACTTCTCAGCTGACACTTAACTCTCTTAACAATTTACACGTGTATCACGAAGATCTTACTCTTAAAGTATTCTTTATCACTTAGTTAATGGAATGATGACACTCCTTTTGCATCTCTGAAATCAAAATAGACGAAGAAACCGTTAGTTACAATTTACAAGATGTGTGTTGCGTGATAGGAACAATAGTATTATCTCTTTCGGCGATATACAAATAATAACGAATTACAGTCCTGAAAGAGAGAGAGTATATCTGCACTATGTGAAACATTTCAAACAGATCATGCGAGAAGAGTTTAAGCTACCAAAGGATTAATCATAAGTCGTAAATAGAAAAGGGCTGACAATACAATGGACAAAAGAAATAAACAGACAATGATTCATAAAACACTACATAGCAATCTAAAGATTAAGCAACGTGAACCCACTTAATCTCTGGGGAGAACTCGTGTGCTACACTTCCTAGATCACTACAGATTATAACAGTACGAATGTATTACACCAGTGAAAGCTACATGAACTAAACAGCCGTTGGAAATCTGTTATTTATAATAGAGTGGTTTCATGTAGATTAATTTTAAACCATCAAACAGCAAAAGTTGTATTCATATTTTCATTATTATTTGTACAGTAAAAAAAATGAAATTATATACCACTGTTGGATCAGTTCCAAAATCTAAAAAGACCACATCTTTTGCTCCTCTTTAGTCGCCATTATAGATTGCATTCGCGTGATTCCCTGCTATGTATACCCTCTTCTTGCTGGACATACTTCTGACCGTTAAGGTGAGGGTATGTCATTACAAGCATTGATAATTGATAGAAGCAATAGTATATACCAGTATATCTTTAAAACCACTGTCGGATCACCATAAGACGACAACTTAAAAGATAAAAGTATCGATGTCGTATCTCTACAAAGTCATCATTATACCATAATGTAACTGATGTTTACTTGTTGAGGGTGGGGTGTGTTAAATCAACAGACAGAAATTTGACAACCGTATCAGTGGTGTAATGGTTAGCGTGCTCGTCTCGAGTGCGGTATATCGTGGGCTCGAGCCCCGGTCGGGTCAAACCAAAGACTAAAATTGGCATTTGTTGCTTCTCCGCTAAACACGCAGCATTAAGGAGAAAGAGCAAATACTGGTTGGCTCGGAATCAGAATAATGTGTCCAAGTGGAGCGACATGTTTACCCGCGGACTGTTGTTTCAGTGAACTAGCACTATAAAAATCCAACTTAACGTGTTGGTCTAGTACAAAGCGGATCTCATCATCATCTCATTGAAAATTTACATGTTCTCGCTATGATATAGCTGAATTGGCGTTAAACAACAATCGCTCACCCACTCCCTCCAGAAGTTTGACTGTTATGAATGTTAACGTGTCGAAGGTGAGAAATACCAAATTACAGTTTGACTGACGTTGCTATTTTTGTTGAGTGACAGCCCAAAGGATCCAAAGCATCTTTTTTTTTCCATCTATATATTGATTTATTTTTTGTCATCTTGTTCTGATCATGTATATAGGTAAAATGCTCCCCACATAATGCTAAGCAACAAACAAACCACATTTTGGGTACAAACGACCTTTTGGTAATTGAAACAGATAGATTGTTTTATCATGAACACAATAATACTACCCTACCGTTGTCAGACAGAAAGACATCACCGGTGATGTAATAGTTAGCCTGCTGGCCTGGAGTGAGGTAGACCGCGGCATCACCGGTGATGTAATAGTTAGCCTGCTGGCCTGGAGTGAGGTAGACCGCGGCATCACCGGTGATGTAATAGTTAGCCTGCTGGCCTGGAGTGAGGTAGACCGCGGCATCACCGGTGATGTAATAGTTAGCCTGCTGGCCTGGAGTGAGGTAGACCGCGGGTTTAAGACCCGGTCGGGTGAAATCAGAGACTAAAAAATTGGTAGGTGTTGCGTCTGTTTTAAGGAGTATGAACAAAGATTAATTTCCTCGAAATCAGGATACTAGTAATGTGTCCAACTGAGCGTGTTGGCTTAGTACAAAACGGATATCATTATCTCATTGAATTTAATTTGTTCACGCCATTAATATAGCATAACATTGCTCACTTGGCGTTAGACAACACTCGATCACTCACTGAAACAGAAAGACGAGAACAATAACAAATATTTGTCTGTACTTAAGGATCAATCAACAGAGGCCGTTTGAGATATAACTCACTGATAGAGTTTGGAAAATGTGACACAAATGTGTGATGGCAATATGCATCTTGTATGAAAACTAAAAGATGAAAAAATATTTTTGGGTCTTTGATATAAACTCATATATTTGACTTTGATAATCGATTTCGTATTGCCATTAACTGTACTCTTCTTTATCTATTCTGTGTACACATGATACTGCAATACAAACTGATATCGTCGATTTATAAAACATCATAGAAACGGATCCTATAATGGATAGGATGTCTGACCTACTTGTCCTTGGAAGATTAATGAGCAGTATCTGATAGGTCGAGTATATTTAGTTTTAAAAATAACACTCTTCTTTGTTCTAAGATACGAATATGAATCTTATCAACTAATTTTTATCTAAAACAAACGAAATCACAAAAAAAAGCTGCCTTGACTGTAGTTAAACGTCAGATGAGTAGGAATTCAAATATATTAACGAAGAGTGTAAGTTTAAAACTAAACCATGTTGGGTAAATAGGTGAAACGGTAATTGTATTTAAGGCCTTTATGCTATCACCCTACACTAAACTGGAAACTCAAATGGATCAACGTTGTTTCCTTAGTAGCAATTGCCAACGGAGATATCAGGATCTAGGCTTGGGTACAAACAATTTCTACTTTGTGCGAGTAACTCTGATTCTAAAAAGGACTCTGAAAAATGGCATTTTCAAAATGCTGACCGACAACATGTTTCCTGTGTTTATGAACAAACAATTGGAATTCAAATTGGTACTAATTGTGTCCTCATTCCAGTCGACTTATTGCTAAATTCATAGGAGCAGCCACTTGGCCGAATCAGACCCATATTGTACGACAAACGAGAACACATCAACTTTCAAATTGCTAAACCTGATGTGTTGCAACATACAATGCTTTCATGAATCTATTAATACGGTATTCAATATCCTGTCACTGTCGTAATCTCTTGCCGTCCTTATTTCTTATTTCCATGATTTTGACTACTACCCTAAGTAACACATATGGTGCTAAATGTGGAGCACGAACTGATTAATTTTCTGGAGTTCACCGCTGGAGTTCGATGGTTCCCTTGTTGCTAATCATTCATTAATTTTCTTTGTGTATTTACGTTGATTATTGTTTTTCTTTTCATTTATTTGTTTATTTGTCCTTCTACACTATAAAATGATAAAACGAATGCCAAAAAATACAGAACATTATTGAATGATCCTTTTACATGCGTGTTTCTTTAGAAAGACACCATTGGATATACCGGTTTATTGCATCAGTATTGCCAAATACATTCTCATTGGTTTTAGCGCAGACACGTGGGGTGTTTTATTCTACGATATAGTGACAAGCAATCCGTTTAACCATGCTGTATACAGCATAATTTGGACCGGTCGGGCTGTATACACATGTATAAAAATTATTACATCATATGTTAAAGAAACACTATCAACATACTTTTTTTTATATGATTTACAAATAGTAAAAATACATTTTAGTACTCCGCCCCTTTTTTAGCGAAGCAAATCGCAAAGCCACAATCAGATTTTTAAAGTATTATAAGTTTATTGTAAGCTTAATGTGTTCAATGCAATAAAAAAGTTATTTATTTAGAGGGTAGTATCAACATTTGTGGACAGTCCTAGGGCCAGAATATGGAATTAATTTTTTATAATGACCTCATCTTTGGTTCGGTCAATATCATAATTTCAGTCCATATCATGGTCCTGTTGACAGTCAATACATCTTGATAATGCCTTCAAACTAATTAACTATTAATATAACAGTTCTACACAAGGGCATGATGATCAATAGTTGTTGTTTACTTAAAAAAACTGGTTGAATGAAAGATGTCCTTTTACGATCATTTATCGAGGAAATACACGACATATTTTAGGTAATTGTGTGTCAAAATATCCTACTGTATATAGTAAACGAAATGCACATACCTGCCTTTTACTTTTATTTCGTTTCATTGTGGAAGGAAGGGATAGGTATTGTTGAAATACACAATATATTTAATTTTATATCGGGTCTAATTAACAACAAATCGATGTGCATTGATTGTTTCAATATTCAAAATAAGGTATATTGTTCATTTATTGATATTTGAAGGAAAGACTATATGAAGCTTTTGTTGTTTCAGATTTACTTTTTTGTGGAATACCAGAAGAAATAATTGAGAACATTGATGATTTCTACTGTATAATTTGAAACATACTTAAAGAGCATGCGCATAAATTTAGTTTCTTTAATACTCTGCGAAATATAGTTCTAATGGCAGCAGTATGGCTAATTAAGAACGTATATATCTAATTTAGTGCGCATGACGCGTTTGAGGAATAACCTTCATCGGGTTCGCTCAAAATCGAAAGATTGGAAGAAAACCAAATAATTTGAAGTTTTTGGAGCAATAAAACCAAAGTGCTAATATCGTATCATATTTCACTATAAATACATTACAGCACGTCCTTCATGCTACTGTAATATCATTTATCACTTGACCGTCAATTGACGAACGGAACAAGTTAATAAGGAACTGGTATGAATTGAAGGAGGCTGCTGCATGTTGTCAGTTAACCTCTCATACGATATATTTACCTCATTCCGATGGTCTTACGGAAACACACCTGGTAAAATATACGATACCTATCGTTTGAATGAATCTGTATTCATACAAACATATTATGCTATGAACTAATAAAAAAATAATAATATCCTTTTAAAACAGGAGTTTTAACCTTGTGTTCAAGTTATCGATTGTTGACAGTTCTCCGATGGGACCTTTTTTTTACCTTAACCTCGTTTCGATGTACTGGGAATTCCCTGTTATGGAGAGCCATTGGGGCTAGCTAATATGTTTGACTGCTTTGGCGGGTTATTTATATCAGATATATTTGAACCAAATAAAAGATTTTTTTATTATTCTAAAAATTCTGTATAACACACTTAGATGGAAAAAAGATTTAAATGTAAAAAACAACAATTGATTTTTTTTAATTGTTTGGGATTAAATTTTATGCACTTTTTGGCAATTTTCATTTTAAATTTCACATATTTTAAGAGTTGGAAGAAACATATGATGGCATAATTCCAACAAACAACGCTTGATCTTTTTTTCTAACGTTGTTCACTCATGCCGTATATAGCTTTAATTCCAGTCGTATTTATCGAAAAACAACAAAATTCTCATAATTCTTTATCTGGTTTTCCATAGTATTTTCCTGCGCACAACCGTAAGTGCAACTTTATTGTCATTGGTAACTAGGAAGCTGGATAACAGACGAACACAAAACAGTTTTCACATGTTCAATAAACGATATCTAAGTTGGTTTTTAAGATTTATCAAATGAGATGGCATATAAGGGTGAAGGAGAAGTTGAGATTTATTATTATATATAATAAAACGGCAAAAGCTTACCTGAAATGCAAGCATTTCCAAAAAGTAGGTGATGTAAACAAAGCGTGTCGTCAGTGAAACGTGACCTGCATCCTCGGACCGGCGACTGCGTAAACGGAGGTACGCAAATCACAAAAAGAAAATACCTCGGAACGAGGTATAACACGGAATGAGGTGAAGACAGTATATTGGTCCATTGAATACCAAACGTAATATCATAGTGACCAAAGGCCATATTAATTGTATTCATATTCAAGTGATTATCAACAACAATTTAAGATGGATCAGATTTGACCTAATTTTGTAAGAATGGTTTGTGGGATACTCTATCTCCATCAGATCATTAAATAGATATACCGTATGCTTTGTTTCAAAGACGGAGCTTTAGGATCAATAGAAAGTTCAGAGCAAGAAGACTGTCGTTTAACATGCAATTAGTAGATAAACAATATGCAAAATCTTTACAGACATAAAAACGAAAGATCAGAAGAATCGTTCAAATTTATGGAGATTTCATAGACCTACATTTTCGAATTAAAACTTATAAGTGAACGTTAGAGAAAACTGAATGGACAATCCAAAGACACTGGCAACATTGTCTTCACAAGACACGGCACGAGTGAGTGAGTGTTGCTTAACGTTAACCCAGATATGTTTCAGCTATACCATGACGAATGTTATTTTTAAATGAGACGATGATGAGATCATCTGTGTACTTTGTGACCAATACGCTTAGTTGGTTATGTATAGTTCCAATTCACTGATACAACAGTCCGTAGTTATAGATGTCGCTTCACACAGACACATTATTCCGATTCCGAGCCAACCAGTATTTGCTCTTATTTCTAAATGCTGCAAAATACTCACATATTGAAATCGCTTTAACATGACGGAAAATCCTTTTCCGTATCAACCGTCATTTTTGTATGAGAGAATACTGACGTCAAAAACGCCAATATCCGTTTTTTTATAGCGATGACATTTCATTTCCATTCTAGGTTTGTCCAGGAAGAACATGTTTAATTTATCGACCACCATTAGGAATTGACCTGTCGATCGGTAATAGGATTAAAAAAAAACAACAATATATACCAAGCGAGAGACATTTTAAAAATCCAGTCGTATACATATCCTGATGTACTCAGGCGTCCAATGAAACAATGCTTCATTTTCTATAAATCATAATGAGTTATATATATTTAAGGAATATTTTCAATTTTTGAACAGGTTATACGATATATCCTGCTTTGTGGGCACATACCCGTAATAAACCGCGAAGCAAAATGTAATGATTCCTCGATTCTAATTACGATTAAATCATGGGACTATTTGAATTTGTCGTTGGTGAATGAATATGTTGGCGACGTCACACTACCAACCCAGGTTATCAAGTATAACGAATGTTGTTCCAGGCAGATCAGCCAATCAGATTGCAGTATTCACATCAAATTAAATTATATATAAATATATATATGTATATATTGTATATATTGCAAGACTTAGTACATGTATACACAGTGACATGTATACGTAACAGGAAGTCGTAATATTGCCAACTATAGTTGTAGATCATTCACAATTTTATTTTATAATACCGTATATGTCCAAAAGCAACACAAAAGATCAACACAACCATGTGAAATACAATCAATATGGTCTGATTGACCTGAGGTGACCAAGTTTTCACGATATACAGTACATTGTAGATAGTAGATATATAGTCTGATTGACCTGAGGTGACCAAGTTTTCACGATATACAGTACATTGTAGATTGTAGTAGATATATGGTCTGATTGACCTGAGGTGACCAAGTTTTCATGATATACAGTACATTGTAGATTGTAGTAGATATATAGTCCAGCGTATATAAAGCATAATGATTCAGATATTTATTTTGTGTCATATTTATCATATTTTATGATTAATTGAATATTTGTCTTGTCGTCGTCTTCTATTGAAGTCAAGATTTTGAATCCAGCTCTTTTATTATGTCTAGTCTATGATGCATGAAATATAGAACAGCAGCAATAATATCGATGTTCCTTTACTTAAAGTTATGCTTAAGTGTAATGTTGGATAGTCTCTCATTTTCATTTACATCAATATCATTTCTTACGTGTATATTTTTATGGTATTCATGTTTTTGTATTGTTAAATTGTATACGTAGTTATATTATCAGCAGTCTAAAATTATTATTTTTGAAAATATATACATCAATTATCAGTGATAAAAATATATTTCACAAAATAAGACTGTTTTTTTATTTATTGATTTTTGGTGTTTTAACGCCACTTTAGTGGTGGAAGAAGCCGGAGTACCGACCATGGGCAAGCAACTGGTCAACTTTATCACTTGCAGCTGCGAGTCTAGTGCACCCTTTTTGTAATTTACAAAGCCGGGTGTGAACCCACGCCGTATTGGTGATATACTTGTGTAAGTTGTTAGGTAATCAAAGTATCTAACTCATTGAGCCACCCGGGCCCTGATAAGTGAACCGTCATACTTTACTTTAGGATCTTCTATGAACGCTGGTCTCTCAACCACTATGTCCGCATCTACTTCATCAATATCTAGTATAAACTTCTTCTTGTGACTTCCGGTCTTAACCTTCATTTCCTCATTATAGTCATATTTCATCTCCTGATTTTCCCAATATTTATCCAGCAATATTTCAAAGCTCTTTACTGTTTTGCTTGTACTAACTCTTGCGGCAAATAATTCCATATGTCAGTCACCATGCTCTTTAAGCTGTGTTTCCTCAAATTCAGTCTGCAGTTTCCTTTTTGTATTTTTTTACTATGTCCTCTGGTTTGATCTGTCCTACTCATTTCAAAAAATATATCTGTCAACTCCATATCACAAATTCCGTTTACAATTTTGAATGTTTCAATCATATCCCCTCTTAATCTGCGATACTTCAGCGTTGGCATTTTGAACTTTTTCAGCCGCTCAGTGTAACTCAGTTGTTTCAATGATGGTGCCTGTTTTGTTGCTCGTCTCTGTACATTTTCTATTAATTCAATGTCCTTCTTAGTATAAGGGGACCACACTGCCGCTGCGTATTCCAAATTTAGCCTAACCAGAGCTTGAAACAAATATCTAAAGCTAGTTTCATGGAGGAAGGTGTAAGTTCTCCTAATTAGTCCCATTATGCTATTAGCTTTGTTGACTTTTTGTGTAATATGTTTACTGAAACTTAAATTACTATCTATTAGCACTCCTATATCCTTTTCTGCTTCTAACATTTCCAATTCAACCTCTTCCCCTTCATTGTTATATAAGTGGTACCTTCTATTGTTCTCTAATTTGTCTTGTTTGAGGTTGTCATGATTTTACACTTGTTTGGATGAAATTAGTAGCCATGTGTCTGACCATTTTTGGAGTTGATCTAGATCTGCCTGTAAACCACTTACGTCATCTTCACAGCTTATTTCCTTGTAGATTTTTGTATCATCAGCAATATGTTGATGCATTCACACATTCCGGCATGTCATTTATGTATATAACAAATAGTATGCCACTCGTTACTGGTCGGTCTCTGGTTTCTGAGTTATTCACAGACACTTTTTGACTTCGGTCACTCAAAAAATCTGCTACCCATTTTATTATTTGCTCTGATAGCCCATAACTTCTCAGTTTTCTTGACAGCCTTTTGTGTGGGACTTTATCAAACGCTTTCATAAAATCCATGTATATAGAATCAAGAGTCCCTCCATTGTCTATTATTTCAGTCCATTCCTCCATTACTATTAATAGCTGTAAAGTAGTAGATCTCCCTGATATAAACCCAAATTACTTGTCACTGAATAGATTGTTTTGATTCATATGCCCAACTATGACTTCTCTGACTATTTTTTCCATTAATTTTCCAACTACACTTGTTAAACTTACAGGTCAACTACACTTGTTAGACTTACAGGTCAACTACACTTGTTAGACTTACAGGTCAACTACACTTGTTAGACTTACAGGTCAACTACACTTGTTAAACTTACAGGTCTATAGTTACCAGGGTCGGATGTATCTCCTTTTTTTAATAATGCGATTATGTTTCCTAATTTCCATATGTCTGGTACTATTCCTGATTGCAAAGATGCATTGTATATCTTAGTCAGTGGCTTCGCCAAAATTACAGCAGTTTCTTTTAATGCTTTTGGATGTATTCCATCAGGCCCTGGAGATTTGCTTGGGTTTATATCTAGCAGTAACTTAAAAACTTCTTTCTCTTCAATTTGGTGTTCAGCACATCTAAATTTTATTTCTTTGGATTTAGGATTATGGATTTCTCCTTAACGTTCAGTCACATGTTATGGTGATTCGTTTGTGAACATTCGGGGAAATTTGTTTTTGCCCTGATAACGTCAAAGGCAATATAATTTTCATTTATCAAAGTAAGCTTTTCTTTAACACTTCAATAAATTGACATTTTTTGTATTTAATGAGCACTCACTTCTCAATGAAATGTTTGAGCTTGAATGACGTTATTTTAAATAGAAAAATGACCTAATATTAAAAATAAAAACGCCCGCATTGATGACGACATCTGATTTTTATATTTGGTGTTTAACGCCACTTTCAGCAATAGTTCAGCTATATCATGGTGACCAGTTTTAGTGGCGGAAGAAGCCGGAATACCCGGAGAGAACCACCAACCATGGGCAAGCAACTGGTAAACTTTATCACTTGCGGCAGCGAGTCGAGTGCACCCTTTTTTGTAATTTACAAAGCCGGGCACGAACCCATGCCGTATTGATGATAGACTTGTATGAGTTGTTAGGGAATCCAACTACCTAACTCATTGAGCCACTCAGGCCCTGACGATATTTGCGATGCTTTATCTTTTCAGAGCAAAATTTAAGATCAACATTATATTTTTGCATCATATTTGTTAACATTTATTTTTAAATATTATTGGAGTTGGTATTTGTGTAACTGGTGTTATCTGTTTATATATTTTTATTTGCTTATAAAATAAAGATCATTGCTGATCCTTGTGGCCATTGTGTTGTCTGTTCTTCCATTTACGGATTATGATCACCTATTTTGTATCTTCAAACACTTCTTGCAACAATTAATCACACAAAAATATGCTTTCAAAAACTTCATTGAATAAACAAATAATATGCATATGAGAATATTTCCAAATTATAGACTTGAGTTCGAACCCCGTTCATGGCGAGGTGTACTCGATACAACATTATTTATTAAATTTGTCTGTGACTTGTTGGTGGTTTTCTCCGGGTAACCCTGTTTCCTCCATCAATTAAACTAACCGCCACGATATAACTTAAATATTGTTGAAAGTGGCGTTAAACACCATATAACATGTACATAAAAACAAACCAAATTATAGCCATACATTAAAATTTGTCAAAAATAAATCTTTTTTTAAGACATCTTCCCGAACCAAGTGTCACGTGTCCGTATAAATGACACACCGAATCTTTCTGGACGCGATGACATTGCCTCCGGAAGATGGATAACAGTTTGGCGTTTGTCGGTAAATTATCTGTAATTGTTAGATTATACGTGATGGTCATTCTACAAAAGACACAAGAGTGATAGAGTGTTTGTGTCTTAGTTATCGTGACATAACATATCATTTATATACCAATTAAGGGAGGCTAAATACAGGAAGTACAATTAACATAAATTATCTTGATATAATGACATCAATATCGAGTGGGAAGTATTACATCTATGTTCATGCCGAGATCAAGTTAACAGATTACAGTGAAAACTGTCTAAGCCGAACCCTGAGTAAATCGAAAACCTGTCTAAGCCAGACAGACTTTACTACTAAATGTCTATGTAATTTGAACCTGTGTAAACCAAACACCTGTCTAAACGGAGCAAAGTCTGCAGTCCCACAGGGGTTCGGTTTATATTGGGTTTTACTGTATATCATATTACATAAACAGATGTCATTGAGTTTAGACTATAGACTTATGGTTTAACTGTTTACTGGTGATTCATTATTTGATTCTTGGACCTAATCCCATAGAGCCTGCCCAGTGCGTGAGCTGATGGAAGGAAGGGTGTTGTTTCTCAATGGAGGGGTTGTCAGGTTATAATACAGAACATCTTACCCTGGATTATAGTGGATATTTTGTCTGCAGGGTGCCACACTTACTGCACGTTAACGATCTCGTTTATAGATTTATAGTATAAACGCACATCTCCATACTGTTCTGCGTCAGCAGTACAACTGCATGTATCACTGTAAAATCCACAATTGACACCGGCAACTCTTCAAATACAATATGGTTATTCAATAAATTTTTATTTCTTTACATTTGAAGGTATGCTTTTTGTGGACATTTGAACGTGTTTGAAAACAAATGCTACTCGCATGTATTTCTCTATTAAATATTACATAATAAGTGACAGTTCGTGTAAAAGGTGCGACTTTCTGATTCTACATTACCATGTAACGGTAATTTAAATAACAAATAACAAATTTTTTTTTATCATTTAATGTTTTTATTTAAGAGAAAATCACCACAGATTTGTAGAAACAATAGAAAAAAGCATCACAAACATATAAATATAATAAAAATCATACATAAAGCCATACTTTTGTATAAAAATATTCCTTATTACAAGGCTATGCCAACTCGCTCCACAAATAACTTAATGTGTTCTGTAGAGAGACTTTTTTCAAATTTTATTTCATGAACCAAAAAGTTCAAACCACCTTTCATTGTGGGTAACAGCTTTTTAATTTTACATAAAAAATATAATATTTAAGACATAATAAGCAATAATTTATGATTGAGTGATGACTAGATACATAGTTTATACAGCCTAAGATAATATCTTTTTCATTTGTAGGTAATGCAAACCCAACTTTATTTTGTAGTACATGGCTAACAGAAATCCAAACATTTTGAGAAAAACTACATTTGTAATAAAAATGAAGATATGTTTCTTTGGTTTCCTCACAGAAAGTATATAGTTCTGTTTCCGATAAATTGCATTTAAATAAAAAGGAATTTAAAGGGAGAATTCTGTGTAACAATTTATACTGACATGTAATAAATTTATTGTTTTTTGATGTTTGAAAAGGCAAACGATAATATGGTTCCCATTCATCTATGGGCATATCCAGGTCAATAGACCATTTCTGTTGTGCTTTTACTAACACTTTTTTTATGTTGCTAATATAAAAATTATAAAATATTTTTGAGGATTTTGAGATATGACAACGTTTACAAATACGTACCTACATGATGGTGGTAAAGGGTGTTTATGGGGGGACTGTTGTTTAAGATGGATGGTATCTTCATTTATCATATGTTTAGTGGTAAATACAGTAGTTTTGAATATTTGATAAAGTGCCAGATGCCTACCCTTTATCATACCCCTACCCTTTATCGTACCCATACCCTGTATACTCTCCTGTTTAAATATGTGATAAAGTGTATAAAACATGACAAAATCCGTATCATATGCCGTATCACCCTCGATCAATATCATCACTCGGGCCTAAATGCCCTCTGTATGATATTGGTATCCCGGGATGATAAGGCATATGATATGGATTTTGCCATGTATTATTCTCTATATTATACATGCACCTATTGGTCGTAATAAATATTTAACGTACAATGAGTGCAGAACTCTCATAGACAATACAATAATATATCATCTATCAGACGTTTTCTGTGTATTTTGGACATTTGCACAATCAAGCAAGAATGAGTGGCATATGTCCTGTTAGACATAAGAGATCAGTTCCATTTCTATCCTCCGGTCCACTCAGATAGCAAAACAGGAATAAATCTCTCTTTATATCAGCTTAGATATAAAAAGAAAACATCTTGTGATAACAATATTCAGCAACATAGTCTTTTTAACGATTAAAGCTATTTCCTTAATATCATAAAACAAAACATTATACTAGATGTACAACAGAAATGATGGTTTTAGTGTATGGTCTGTGATTAACTGTTGTCTTCATCATAAATAAGGTATAATTGTGTTTACAAATTGCGTGAACTATTACAACATTTGCATAATACCAGTATTGGAACAATGTTCTGAAAATGTACTAAATTTTATACAGAGGAAGCATGAAACTGGTGGTCTTAATACCGGTTTCTTTCACATTTCTTTTAACGATTCGACGGCTGCTGAAGACGTGTGGTAGATTTCCTGTCTACAACATAGGTGAAAACCCGAAATACTACGTTACTGGTCATAATTGCAATTAATTTGATTGATTGATTGGTGTTTAATGTCATTTTTAGCGTTAAACACCGATCAATCTTTTTTTCCCCAATATATCTTACTTTCCAAGCTTTCAAAGTGGTTGAGACTGAAACAGGTTTTGACTTGGATTAAACTGTTCAAAAGTAGCCTACACCATGTTGATTTATTCTGAGCTTCTGAAATGTACAATGCAATCTTAATTTAACTTTTCAACTATTAGAAATCCTGGTTTTATCCATAGTAGTTATTATCGCAGAACAAATTTCCACATCTAACAACGACACGGGTTACATCTAACAACGACACGGGATACACCTAGCAACGACACGGGTTACACCTAACAATGACACGGGTTACACCTAACAA
>MJUT01032536.1:100170-113971 GCA_002080005.1 Gigantidas platifrons
CTGGAATAACCTTCAACAGGTACGCTCCTGGAATAACCTTCAACAGGTACGCTCCTGGAATAACCTTCAACAGGTACGCTCCTGGAATAACCTTCAACAGGTACACTCCTGGAATAACCTTCAACATGTACGCTCCTGGAATAACCTTCAACAGGTACGCTCCTGGAATAACCTTCAACAGGTGACGCTCAAAATCGAAAGATTGGAAAGCCTAATAATTGTAAGCTTCAGGAGCAATAAAACCAAAGGACCTAAACATATGTTGTTCAATCTTTAGTCCTCTGTAAAGTGATTTGTAAATAGTTCTTTGTACCTTTGTCCTTTCTTCTTTTAAATAGTGGGTTGTCTGTCCTTCTTTGATTTACGAATTCTGATTACCCCTTTGGTATATTTTGTCCATTGTGTTGTCTGTCCTTCTTCGATTTACGGATTCTGATTACCACTTTGGTATCTTTTGTCCATTGTGTTGTCTGTCCTTCTTTGATTTACGGATTCTGATTACCCCTTTGGTATCTTTTGTCCATTGTGTTGTCTGTTCTTCTTTGATATACAGATTATGATTACCCCTTTGGTATATTTTGTCCATTGTGTTGTCTGTCCTTCTTCGATTTACGAATTCTGATTACCACTTTGGTATCTTTTGTCCATTGTGATGTCTGTCCTTCTTCGATTTACGAATTCCGATTACCCCTTTGGTATCTTTTGTCCATTGTGTTGTCTGTCCTTCTTCGATTTACGAATTCTGATTACCACTTTGGTATCTTTTGTCCATTGTGTTGTCTGTCCTTCTTCGATTTACGGATTCTGATTACCCCTTTGGTATATTTTGTCCATTGTGTTGTCTGTCCTTCTTCGATTTACGAATTCTGATTACCCTTTTGGTATCTTTTGTCCTTTGTGTTGCCTGTCCTTCTTCGATTTACGGATTCTGATTACCACTTTGGTATCTTCAAACTCTTCTTCCTATTACTGTGATCTTATCTTTTAAGAAATGGAATCCACTAAATACATAAATGCACAATTAGTAGAACAGGATATGGATGTAACTAAACATGAGAAACTATCAAACATTACACTTAAGACACAGATTAAAGTAATGGCACTGTGCTTTTATTGCTTCCTACATTTCACAGTCACACGTGTATTATACATTGTAATGTCGGTAATTTACTGTTGCTATTCATGTTATGATATCAGTTGAACCGCATCCGTGGTGTAATGCTCGTCTCCAGTGCGGTAGTTCGTGGGTTCAACCCACGGTCGGGTCAATCAATGTATTTGCTGCTTCCTTGCTAAGCATGCAGCAGCAAAAAGAAAGATCAAAGACTGGTTGTCTCGGAATCATGATAATGTGTCCGAATGGAACGACATATCTACCAAGAGACTGTGTTGTTTTAGTGAGCTAGTGCTATAAAATCCAACTAAGCTTGTTTTTCTAATACAAAGCGTACATCATTATCATCTCTGCGAAATGTAGATTGTTCTTGTCATGATATAACTGACAAATTGTTCATTTGGTGTTAAACAACAATCACTCATTCACTTTAATATTGATTGAAAAAGTACAGTGTAGTTTGACTTTCATCATTATGCAAAACCATTTTGTGTTCCTATCTAACTGTAAAACTACTAGATAGAAGCAAGATTGCAAAAACAATCTCAATATTTATTACAACACAAAAGAAAACTAGAGGCTCAGTGGGCTGAGTCTGTGTCGCTCCCCTTTCATTCTGCTTTGAGGAAACTTAATACAGAACTTCCAAATTTTGGTTCATTTGGCTACTCCGTTTCAGAGGAGAAGATTATGTAGAAATCGACCAACCAGAAACAAGAATTGCCTATGGTGGCCATGTTTGTTAACGAATCGGGACCAATTGAGCAATCTTTATAGAGGACCTTCCATGGATGCCTCCTACCAAGTTTCGTTTCATTTGTGAAAGCGGATTCAGAGGAGAAAATATTTTAGAAATCAACTAATCGGAAACAAGAATTGCCTATGGCTGCCATGTTTGTTAACGGATCGGGACGAAATGAGCAATCTGTATAGAGGACCTCCCATAGATGCTTCCTACCAAGTTTCGGTTCATTTGACTAAGCAGTTTCAGAGGAGAAGATTTGTAAAAATCGGCCAATCAGAAACAGGAATTGCCTGTGGCAGCCATGTTTGTCAATGGATCGGGACAAAATGAGCAATCGTTATACAGGTCCTTCCAAGGATGCTTCCTACCAAATATTAGTTCATTTGGCTAAGAGGTTTCAGAGGAGAAGATTAAAATGTGAAAAGTTAACGGACGATAGACGACCGACGCCAATCGATGGCAAAAGCTCACATTGTCCAAGGGGGTCGTAGTGGTCGTGATCGTATGGTAGTTGGATTTAAACTACATATTCAACCATTGCCTATCACCACTAAAGTTGTGAGTTCGAATTCCGCAAATGGCGAGGTGTTTTCGACACAACAACATGTGATAAAGTTTGTCAGTGACTTGTGGCAGGTCGGTAGTTTTCTCCTGGTATTGCGGTTTCCTCCACCAATAAAACTGACTGCCACGATATAACTGAAATATTGTTGAAAATGGCGATAACGCCACAAACCAAACCATATATCCCATACGGAGGGGTAGCTATGAGGCAATGTTCTACTTAAGTATGAGGCAATGTTCTACTTAAGTATGAGGCAATGTTCTACTTAAGTATGAGGCAATGTTCTACTTAAGTATGAACGTTAAAAACAAGAAAAGTAATACATTTAATGCCATACATCTAAAACACAGCGAACAAGCGTGAATGAAATTCGCCGCCTCGGAACAGTACAAACAGATAAGAGTATTCAAAAATATTGATATGAACCCAGCATGACAGTCAATCATTTGACAAGTCTTATGGGGGATAAATAATTGTATTGGTATTAATAACCTTTATCTTAGCAAAATCAACACATCTGTTTTCTATCTATAATTGACAGAAATGTGTCTTTTCCAATAAATATTCCACACCAACCGACTATATTCATAGAGGTACGGGAAAGTTAATAAGAAGCGTATACAATTTTGTAATAGTACTAGTTGAGTAAAAATTCTGAATATAATTAAACAAGATTGAGAGGTTTAACACAAGCTATTGGTACTGGGGGGTGTGCAGTGTCACAAGCTATTGGTACTGGGGTGTGTGCAGTGTCACAAGCTATTTATACTGGGAGGTGTGCAGTGTCACAAGCTATTGGTACTGGGAGGTGTGCAGTGTCACAAGCTATTGGTACTGGGGGGTGTGAAGTGTCACAAGCTATTGGTACTGGGGGGTGTGCAGTGCCACAAGCTATTTATACTGGGAGGTGTGCAGTGTCGGATTAACCATTGTGTTTATGTGTGCTTAAGCACAGGGCCCCATTGGTCAGGAGAGGGGGGGGGGAGGGGGCATCTTCCTGCAAATTTATTTTTTTTAAATGTCTGATCTAATATAGCGTAATATTCTAATTATTACTAAAATTCCTGAGCATGTGTGTAGGCCTACCGGGTCTACCTCCTTCGGGGTCCAAGTAAGGGGCCTCATAACTTAAATAGCACAGGGCCTCATTTGTCTTAAATCCAGTACTGGAGGTGTGTAAGGATGATAAATATCTAGATAGTAATATAGAGTGAGTGAGCCAATGAAGCAATTTTTCAGTTATATCATGGTGAGAACAAGTTCATTTTCAATGAGATGATGATGAGGTTCGCTTTGTACTAGACCAGTTGACACGTTCAGTTGGATTTGTTTTATAGTGCTAACTCCTCACTGAAACAACAGTCCGCGGATAGACATATCGCCCCACTCGGACACATTATTCTGATTCCGAGCCAACCAGTCTTTGCTCTTTCTCCTTAATGATACGTGCTTAGAGGAGTTGCAACAAATACCAATTTTATAATCTTTGGTTTTACCCGATCAGGGCTCGAACCCACGATCTACCGCACTCGAGGCTTCTATATATATACATAGTTTTGTACTTTTTTATGTCTTGTATATGAATCATATCGTTCACTAAGCTTTAAGTGATGCTTAATTGGTAAATTAAATCAATATTGCATAGGATCATAAGAAATATATTTTGCTTGTTCTGGTGCTCAAGCTAAAGTGCACAGTATATACAAATATCAAAATTGACATTTTTGTCTAAACAATGATGCATTTTATTGAGATGCAGTTCCGATAGAACCTTTTTCATATTTTAAAACGATATTATTGACATGTAATGATATTAATATGTGATAACAAAAGATGTGTATTACGTAACAACAGATGCTTTAATGGAAAATGTCATGTTCTTATAATGGGTACTAATAAATACGTCCAGACAAAAAAGGAGGTGGGGCTTCGTGACCGAAAACTTATTGTAGTGGGAATTGTGAGTTTAATTGCCGAACATGACTACTTGTCCTCGATACAACATTACATTGTGCATGCAATAAAATTCCTTAGGTCGGTTGTTGACTGGGTAATCTATTCAACATTATTTGATAAAATTTGACAGTGATTTGTGATAGGTCTGTAGTTTACTCGGGAGAGGCTATACAACAGTGACTTGTGACATGTTTGTGGTTTACTCGGGGGAGTATATGCAACATAATGTGATCATATTTGTGAGTGACCTGCAGCACGTCGAAGTGTTTTCCCCCAGTTACTCCTGTAGTGGTTCCCCCAGTTACTCCGGTAGTGGTTCCCCCAGTTACTCCTGTAGTGGTTCCCCCAGTTACTCCTGTAGTGGTTCCCCCAGTTACTCCGGTAGTGGTTCCCCCAGTTACTCTGGTAGTGGTTCCCCCAGTTACTCCGGTAGTGGTTCCCCCAGTTACTCCGGTAGTGGTTCCTCCAGTTACTCTGGTAGTGGTTCCCCAGTTACTCCGGTAGTGGTTCCTCCAGTTACTCCTGTAGTGGTTCCCCCAGTTACTCCGGTAGTGGTTCCCCCAGTTACTCCGGTAGTGGTTCCCCCAGTTACTCCTGTAGTGGTTCCCCCAGTTACTCTGGTAGTAGTTCCCCCAGTTACTCCGGTAGTGGTTCCCCCAGTTACTCCTGTAGTGGTTCCCCCAGTTACTCCGGTAGTGGTTCCCCCAGTTACTCTGGTAGTGGTTCCCCCAGTTACTCCGGTAGTGGTTCCCCCAGTTACTCCGGTTTCATCAATCAATAAAACTTATATGACTGAAATATAAGGGGCACAATTTGTAGACGGACGTAGTTAGAATTACTTTCAACATGGCGTTTGACCTGAATGCTTCGTTGTTTGTACTGCTTGTCCTTGGCGAGTACCTAGGTTCAACTCCTGATTTAATGGGGTCCGTATTGCTTATCTGTTTAGTTTTTTGTGTTGTGTTGTTGTGTTTTGTTCGTCTTCGTACTGTGTCTTTTCTACCCAATGTTCCCAGTGTCTCTGTATTGTCTATTCTTGATTTCCCCTTCGGTTTTCTCTAACGATTATTTACTATATTCATGTGTTTCAAATAGAGAGATCAACAACACGATCTACTAACTCTCTTATTGCTTATATCCATTCACAGACACGTTGTGGTTTTAATGATTAACTCCAGGATTGTTTTCTCAGATCCTGACGAGATTATACAATGTTCGATTAACTTTTATTCTCATAAGAAAACATTACCTTTCGTCGACAGTAAATAGAGGTGTTAGGGGGTGGGGCTGTCTGAGGGATAATACAACGAAACTTAAAGTAATATGAAAGGCAAATATCATGGAATTTTTGGATGAAATATTTTCACTTAATATGTCACTTAATTTTAACTAAAATCAACTGCATAATATTAAAAATCCGCTCAAAAGCAGATTTTAAGAGCAAATCGCAAAATGTTTGACAGCAGACAATTCTGTTTTCCAGTACAGTAATGCAAATGATATGCGCGTGACACAAAATTTGGACTCTTTCGGGGAGATTATCGCTCATGCGCAATGTTCAGTTGATGAAAAAAAATTATTTATTCCGTGTGCACCACATAAGAATAATTGCAAAAAAAAAAATTGGTTCACACAACATGAAACAGAGAGATTCCCCAATAATCATTGCCAGGAATGTGTGCGTGCTTACCTGAGCATCCATGATTGTTTACCTTTTCTTCATGAGGTCATGATCGGCAATCATTGGACCAAACCTTTTCTTCACGAGGTCATGATCGGCAATCATCGGAACAAAACAAACGAAAGTTAATCAGTCTCCACAACAATGGCGAGGACGAAAAACATGCACATGGATCTGCAGATTTTTAGTTGTTGTGAACATATTTCGACATAAAACATGCATGAATAGCTTAGTAAAGGAACCGCCGTATTCCAAATTGAATTTTCAGGGACAAATTTTTTCACCCAAAACTGGTGTAATAATACTTTAAGGGAATGATAAGTTGTTAAGTATCTATTAAAATGACCTAGTGATAAAAGACCAAAATAACTCATTTATTCTTTAATGCAAACTGAATAATTTTGAACGCAGTAACTGCATGAATTGATTCACAATCGCTACGTCATTTCTATTCGTCACGTTACCAAGCAAAAGTGATAATACACGATCTACACCGGAAGTTACACAAACTATTATTGTTGAAACAACTCTCATTTGTGCAATAATACTGTCATTAGATAAACAAACGGTATGACATTTAATATTCTTACTTAACATTTGAATTACATATGATCGCCAATCGAGTATGTTTTGCGCTCTCCCCTACTTTTTAAAATTAAGAATAGGCTGGATTTTCAGCATGAAGGTAAAACAAAATTGTATAGTTAACTAAGTTTGGAATTTAAGGGTATGCTTTTTTCTTGACAGTTTAGAAAAAAATGCACTAGCAATTTATATATTAAATACGGATTAACATGATTTTCTTGTCATTTTTTTTTATTAACGCAACATCTACGCACATTATTCATGTCTTTTGATTGCGATCCGGAAATATCTAATTTTTTCGTTTGTGAGCGAGTTTATACAACATTCCAATTTATTATGACTAGGCTGCATATAATTAACCATGACATTGAAAAGGTGAAATGACTTTTAAATTCGTTCATTAACAGTGCAGAGGCCTCTAAACAATGGCATTTAACATTGGTGTCTTAACTGACATTGGAAGCCATTTTTTAAATAGCATTGCTGATTGTATTATTGTATACACAATTTTTCATTAACGCAAAATAATTGACAAAATCGCAATATGAATAAGACAATAATTACTATTACATAGGGGAAAGAAGGAAAAATTGAAATGCTTAAAATCACATAATAACACTACTCCTAGCTAGTAGTCAGTTAACTACGTCGAACATTCATTGACCATGCTACTGTACTATCCATGTTTTTGTTGTCATCCATTTTGATGATAGTATGTGCTCTTCTTGGGTGGAAGCACATTTGTGTAGGTTTTGTTTTATCGCTTGTTTATATCTGTAGTTCCGTTATCCAGAGGGAGTGGTGGAGATCTCATTAACCGGTTTAAATCCACAACAATTGTGGGACTGTCGCAAACCAAGACCTGAATTTCCAACGTCGCATCGCATTTTTTTGTTTGTGTTCAATGATTTGAGGTGAGAGGTTAATGTTCGTTTTGTTGATCGGAGGAATTGATGACTTCATTGTTTAAACGTTCTCTTAATAATTACACGAGGATGATATTTTAATCGTTGAAATTAACATGTGTTTTCTTCAAATTAACCGAATCTTCATTTTTTTCATTGGAATTATTATCATTTCCAAATTTCAGGAAAATTTCCGAACTAAAAAAAGAAGACAATTAGTCTAAGCTATGGCTTTAAGATTATAAATGTGTAATTGTTTAATAATTTCATTAATCTTAAGTATTTTTGTCTTTTTTAGAGCTCATATGGCCTTAACTATTTCTTCTAGTTTTACCTCATTCTTTAATTCAGCACAAAAATAGGTGTATTATGTAATGATTACTGACAATTATATATTGTTGATTGGAAATGTGTTATTTTTGTATTTTTAGCATTATTGCAAAAACCCCTGCAAGAATCAGAAATTCAATGTAGTTATATGTTCACGTATAATACATGTTTGTATATTTTGTAAACTCAGACTGTAACTGTCCATCATTACGAGCTATTTAAGTTGTTAACAATTTAATTTTTCTCATTTTTAAAAGATAGCTACAAAAATAAACTGTAAGACTATAGATATGGTATAATAAATCGCAGGTGGGTTATTTTTTTCATAACTAAATCATAATTTGTGCTAAATTACAACGTGCAGACAATAGCCTAAATATCTAAATTAGGAGTTCTATGCTGTACTAAGAAAGTTTTATTTTATTGACAGTGACCTGAAAGTCTTCGTTTAATATCTCCGTGATCTAAAATCTGTCTGATCGTAAAATGTGCACTGATGTCTGTAATGGTTATGAAATCGCTAGGCTTATATTGATTTCTTTATTTAGTAAGTAAGGATATGGGGTTTAAATGAACACGAGAGACTAATATTCAAGTCTACATTTAGACACAAATTAAAATAAAGAAACCAGGTTTTTATTACTGTTTTATATTTAATAATAACTGTAGGGTCTTCAATAATGTTCTCATTAATTATCATTAATAATTACTGTAGGGTCTTCAATAATGTTCTCATTAATTATCATTAATTATCATTAATAATAACTGTAGGGTCTTCAATAATGTTCTCATTAATTATCATTAATAATAACTGTAGGGTCTTCAATAATGTTCTCATTAATTATCGATATCTACTTTAGAAGGATTAAAAAAAAAAAGATGAAAAGATTTTCAATATTTTTTTTAACTTTTAAATGTTTAAGAACGATCTAAAATGATTGACTAATTAATTGTTGTTTAACGGCAAGTGGAATAGATCATACAGGTCACTAGGCAACAACAAACACCCGCTCATTCAAATGTTTTAATATTAGAGACTAGTGACATCGTGGTAGAGACTGTATTTAAATATCCGAAGAGAACTCTTCATTTGTCAGACAATCGTAAACTATTGTACACTGTATTGACTATGTCGGAGGTCAGATCATTCAAAGGTCATATCATTCTCCGTTCATCAATTCTATTCTAGTGGCTTCAGAGAAAATGAGTGAACAATTTACTTGCTCCGAAAACGTATTAGATTATTTGGCATTCCAACCTGTCGACCTGTTGAGCATACCTGATGAAGGTTATTCCAGAAACGTGTTGTTCGCACTAAATTTGATATCTATATGATTTTATTGCAGAATCCAACCGACAAAAGTTCAAATGCCCGTTGTCAAGATGACGTCCAATAAAAGTTTGAAAAGCCAAAAGTGATAATCAGAAGCCGTAAAATCGAATGATGACCAAAGGAAAAAGGACAGAAACACAAATAATGATCTACAAATCACTACACAGAAGTGTCAAGA
Organism: Gigantidas platifrons; assembly: GCA_002080005.1. Lineage (NCBI taxonomy): Eukaryota > Metazoa > Mollusca > Bivalvia > Mytilida > Modiolidae > Gigantidas > Gigantidas platifrons. Next base: position 109,563 of record MJUT01032536.1, read on the forward strand.
TTGAGCAGCAATTCATTACTGTGTTTTTCGTTGTTCATGATTGTGTGAACTTATTGATCGTTACCTTCTATGACAGTTTAGGGTGATCATGTGTGTGTGTGTGTATTTTAAAGGAGTTTTTGTGATTAATGAGTTCTGTTGATCTTCCGTTTTTAAGAAATACATTTTATTTGCCATGTCCATGTATCATGTCAAAAGTAATTCAAAGGATAAATAATTAAAAAAAAAAAATAAGAGTTTGTAAAAATGAATAAAAAATGAAAGCGTATTAAGTACATTGGTTTCAACACGCAATCAATATGTAATTTTAAAATGTAAACAATGTCTCCCCTACTCTTCAATTTTAAAATTGAAAGAACGTTCGCAGAATGCTTGATTTTTAAATAACATCTGATAATGTGAGTGAGTAATTGTTGCTTAACGCCAACTCAGCAATTTTTCAGCTACATTGTATATCATTGCGAGAACAATTTAATTTTCAATAAGATGATGATGAAGCCAACTTTGTACTAGACAAACACGCTTAGTTGGAGTTTTGTAGTGCTAGCTCGCTGAAACAACAGTCCACCGAGGACACATTATCATGATTCCGTGTCAACCAGTGTTTTTTCTTTCTCCTTAATGCTGCGTGCTTAGTGGAGAAGCAACAATTACCAGTTTTATCATTTTTGGTTTGACCCGTTCAGGGCTCGAACCCACGATCTACCACACTCGAAGCGAGCACGCTAACCATTACACCACCGACATACAGATATGTGACCAAATGGACAACATTCTAGTATATATAATGTTTATCATTTTATTTTTTAAGTATTTTCAAGAAACAATCACGAACATCTATATGTTGACTATTTATATTTTTGGGTCAAATTCCTGAAAAAACGAGAACCGGTGATTACACTTTAACTGTGTTTTAGAAGAAAATTACATAAACTAATTTGTTTAACCAATTGTGGAAAAAAAAAAGTTGCACAAGAAGATATATTAAGATGTAATATCCATCGCGTCACATATTGTCGTCTGTTGATACAGAAATCAAATATAGGTATGGATTTCCAGTCGTGTAATACACTGAAAGAACATAACATTAGTATAAGTACATAATACTCCATTGCCAAAACAGAACTTCCGTTGGTAAAACAATTTTTTTGTATGGTCTCGTAAATTCTCGTTTGCTTGAAGATAAGATGAAAAAAATTACAAATTGCATGCATAAATATTAATGATGACTGCAATAATGAATATCTCGGTTTATATTACCCCATCACGTAAACATGGCGTAACATTACAAGTTGAATGTATTATACGACTTCAGAAATCGGACAGTTACATGTAGGAGTTGTCGTTCCTTTTCACTAATTGACTTTGATACCATTACTGTAGTGGTCGGTGTTAAAGCCATTATACTGTTATCGACTATTATTTAATGATAATAATAAATAAATAAATATATATATATATATATATATATTGAAATAACTGTAATTCTCACTTGGTACTGAAAATGGTTCAAAATTTTCGACTGATTATCACAATTCGGCAAGATTCTTACAAATACCACACTATCGGGCCATTTCAAAAATCAAATATTAAAATCTTAGAAAGAGGCAAAATATATCCCCCTAGCGCACAAATACATCACCGGTGACTTTCATTGGCATAATAAAGTGGCAGGGTTAAACCCCCCCTCTTATTGAAATGATGCGATCATGCAAGTACTTTCCACGCGTGAGTAAAATGCCAACCCTCACATATAATCGGACAAACAACGATTTTTTTTTAAATACCGCTATAATCATAGTACAGTTAACCTTGGTGACACAGAAGTTTATTGTTAGCATGATTTCTTGGTAATGTGATAAACACCCACATGTAGCAATCAATTTTGAATCATTTGTCTTGAAAGTACCCGATGAAGGTTATTCTAAAAACGTGCTTCGCGCACACATTTTTTCTTTAATATATCATTAATTTTTATTTAATTAAAAAAAGCAAATCTATCCTGCATCTTCTTTGACCGAAATGCTTACTTTTATTCACACTTTTAAATGACATTATATAAACTTCTGTTGAAATAAGTTATATTTGAAGTTATTTTTAGATGTGACATGCATTACGTAACATAATATAGTCGTCTGCTCATAATAAAATAAAGTCAGCATGATCCGTCTCGTCGTCTTCTGCAATAGGAGCAAACCGTTAAACCTATGTAGGTGTACATGCCAGTTTCATTGCGGAAACAGATATCCGGTGGGCAAAACAAATTTTGTTTTCATGGTCTCATGACGATAAAATAAAAAAAAAGCAAAGACAGCACTTAGCAATGCATTTATAATAACTGTAATATTATAACCGTTTATTTTATTCAGGCACGTAATCGTGATGTAAAAAGTACCACGTAATGCTTGGTATTATGGTTTTGTTTATTGCATTTTATTTCATAATATCCTAAGGTGGTTTCATGTTCTAATTTCCATTTGTATAATTACTGATGTGGAAACCACCCTCATGTATTGGAATGCTACAAGGGATTAATCTAGTACAAAGCAAGCATCATCCTCACAGTTATCTGTTCTAGATAAGAGATAGCTGAAATAATTGGTCATTTGACATTATCTTAACCACCGTTTTCACCCTACATGCTTAAATGGAGTTACTTACCAACGATGTAAAATATAAAAACATAGATATCTAATTTAGTTAATTTACGGATTCTAAGGGTGCACTCGACTCGCAGTCACAAGTAATAAAGTTTATCAGTTGCTTACCCATGGTCGGTGGTTCTCTCCGGGTACTCCGGCTTCTTCCATCGCTAAAACTGATCGTCATGATATAGCTGAAATATTGCTGAAAGTGGCGTTAAACACCAAAATTCATTCATGCATTCATTCTGATTACCCCTTTGTATATTCAAACTCTTTTTATTACACAGGATGTGTTTCTGGAATAATATATACCAGGTAGCCTAAAAGTCAAAATCCAAATCATTTTAAACTCCACGGGACCAAGAACTAACCAGGATACATTGTAGTATACACCGCCTAAAGTTACTTATACTAGAGAATTTAGTAACTGTAAAGTTAAAAAATATACATATCTTAAAAAATCCAGGTCAGTACCGAAACACTGACCACTCTGCGGATGATACTCTCGGAGGGTATTTCTCCTCTAGTTGAGGCATCGACCCAATTATGATAATAAAAACGTAGATATCTAATTTACTGCACACGATGCGTTACTCGGATAACTTTTATTACCTACTCAGAATGCATACAAATTAGAAAGCCATATCGAGTAAGCGTCTGAGAGCAAGAACACCAAAGGGCATAACCAGGAGAGCCACATGGCTAAGGTTATCAATACACCTGGGGGGAGATGAACCTTAGATTTAATACAACCGCATCCGTGGTGTAATGGTGAGCGTGACCGCCTCGTGTGTGGTAGATCGTAGGTTCATCCGTGGTGTAATGGTGAGCGTGACCGCCTCGTGTGTGGTAGATCGTAGGTTCATCCGTGGTGTAATGGTGAGCGTGACCGCCTCGAGTGTGGTAGATCGTAGGTTCATCCGTGGTGTAATGGTGAGCGTGGTCGCCTCGTGTGTGGTAGATCGTAGGTTCATCCGTGGTGTAATGGTGAGCGTGGTCGCCTCGGGTGTGGTAGATCGTAGGTTCATCCGTGGTGTAATGGTGAGCGTGGTCGCCTCGAGTGTGGTAGATCGTAGGTTCATCCGTGGTGTAATGGTGAGCATGACCTCCTCGTGTGTGGTAGATCGTAGGTTCATCCGTGGTGTAATGGTGAGCGTGACCGCCTCGTGTGTGGTAGATCGTAGGTTCATCCGTGGTGTAATGGTGAGCGTANCGTTAGGTTTAATTATAGTATACACCGCCTAAAGTTACTTATACTAGAGAGATGACCGTTAGGTTTAATTATAATTACAATATTTGGTAACTGTAAAGTTAAAAAATATACATATCTTAAAAAAACCAGGCCAGTACCGAAACACTGACCACTCTGCGGATGATACTCTCGGAGGGTATTTCTCCTCCAGTTGAGGCATCGACCCAATTATGATAATAAAAACGTAGATATCGAATTTACTGCGCACGATGCGTTACTCGGATAACTTTTATTACCTACTCAGAGTGCATACAAATTAGAAAGCCATATCGAGTAAGCGTCTGAGAGCAAGAACACCAAAGGGCATAACCAGGAGAGCCACATGGCTAAGGTTATCAATACACCTGGGGGGAGATGAACCTTAAATTTAATACAACCGCATCCGTGGTGTAATGGTGAGCGTGGCCGCCTCGAGTGTGGTAGATCGTAGGTTCATCCGTGGTGTAATGGTGAGCGTGACCGCCTCGTGTGTGGTAGATCGTAGGTTCATCCGTGGTGTAATGGTGAGCGTG
>MJUT01032536.1:114247-142467 GCA_002080005.1 Gigantidas platifrons
GTGTGGTAGATCGTAGGTTCATCCGTGGTGTAATGGTGAGCGTGACCGCCTCGTGTGTGGTAGATCGTAGGTTCATCCGTGGTGTAATGGTGAGCGTGGTCGCCTCGTGTGTGGTAGATCGTAGGTTCATCCGTGGTGTAATGGTGAGCGTGACCGCCTCGTGTGTGGTAGATCGTAGGTTCATCCGTGGTGTAATGGTGAGCGTGGTCGTAGATCGTAGGTTCGAGCCCCGACCAGGTCAAACCAAAGACTATAAAACTGTAACTTTTAAAAATAAAACACTGATTGCAGTTATTGAGTCGATGTGAAAGTAGGGATGCGTAGCAATAAAACAAAACCACTAGCCCAGTAAATATATACTTTAACATAGAACTTCTTAAGATTGATGGTTCTCCAAAGAGACAAAAATAAAGTGAATATAAAAATGCATTGTATTTCTACCAGCAATCTCCTTACTGAAATGTGTTATTGAAAAATGACAGTAGTTTTATGAATCAAGTTTTAGAATGAAGTAATCTAATAAGAATATTTGTCAATGGTGCTGTTTATTGACATTCCTCAAATAGAATACAATATGGGCTTCTTGTCATATTTATTGCCTGGAGGTAGACATGGTTTTTTTTTATAAGAAATTGTTCATACAAAACGATTCGTCGATTGTAGATAATATTGTACTTCATTGAAGAAAATGAATGATGCCGGAATTCATTTTCACTACAAGGAGCAAAATATGAGTTGTCTATTTCCTTTCAACGTTCGGACGTCATTTGACGATTGTTTGACTGTCATTTCTAAGACTAAATAATATAGTTTCCAATAATGTTGTCGACCAATTTCTCAACTTAAAATGATGCGCCTTAATTTAAGCGTTCTGTGTCAATCATATCAGGATTATGATCCCTACTTTCTTGCGGTGAATAACACTTTAATCATCTTTATGACAATGTTACTTCCCGCTAAATTCATATTAACCGTAATACCAATATGGCTGTATGACGCCGGATACCATTTAACATTTAATATTGTCATCGCATTTCTAAGTAGTACAGCCATGGAAGTAATAATATGTTTTGCCAAGTATTTTCCTTGTATATAGTGCCAGCTCATTATAAATAATAGAACCGATGAGGGTCAACAGGAGCAAGGGATAAAATAATCAAAGTTACACAAATAACATGTTTTCTTTATAGCACTGGTTCCTTTAATTTCCCCATTTGTAGTTTATAACCTTGGTTTTTTTTTCAGAATAAATTGTGACATTTTGACGATCATTGACCTCGTAAATTAAAATGTGACACGTTTTTCCTCATTTAGATATTGCCACGAAAGGCAAAATGTGAAATAGAAGATTTGCAATGATTTTTTTTTGTGTTTTAACGCCACTTTCAACAATATTTCAGCTATATCATGGCAACCAGTTTTAGTGGTGGAAGAAGCCGGAGTACCCGGAGAGAACCACCGACCATGGGCAAAAAGTGGCGTTAAACACCAAAAAATCAATCAATCAATCATAAATAGTTCCAACAGAACATTCTTCGGACGCTCTTCCTTCCTCTATACAGCATGCATAGTTACAGAGATAAATAATTCCTAAATGAATGCATTTTCCAGAGGAAATTCATAACTTCAATATCCAATATTATAAACAAACCAAATAATCTTAGCAAGTACCGAGTGTCTTAAAAAATAAATTTGCTGCATATATTTTTGACCGTCCTCATTTAAAAAAATGATGTTGTAGTAATCGGGGTATTAGAGGTCAAACGCTAGAATACTCTACAGAATATAAATCAGTTATGTGATACGGTTTTTACTTCATTAGATTTATCTGTAAATTATTTATAGAATTGAGGGTAGGTCTTGTGGTGGCAGTCGTATTGACATATACTACAATGTATACAATCACTGCCATCGCCATGTTTAGTTTAACCCATTGGCTTAATTATAATTTTTTTCCCAATATATTTTGACAATGATGGTACCTGTTGAAGGTTATCCCACAAACGTGTAACATTAAATAGTGTCCGCCCTTACAATTGTCTCCTATGATAAAGTCCGAGGACGGAATAAAGCACAGCAATGACTTCGTTCGGTCTGTGTAAGGTTTTTCATTACAAATATAACACAACCGGACACAATTTCACAGGACACTATTGTGTCTTACACACGCACCGTGCGTACTAAGTTATATATCTACGGTTTTACTACAATGTTCTATGAATGGGTATACTACTAGTTCTACTACAATGTTCTATGAATGGGTATACTACTAGTTCTTGAGGCATATACAAAAATGTATATCACCCTCTAAGTATCCAGTGCTGTAATTTATTAAAACTAAGGCACGTCTTCTCACTCATGTATATGTAAACCTAACCGATTTTGGCGGTCTCGTTTGTGCTCGTTTGTTTACTTGATGTCAAAGACTTTTGAATCATTTAGCTTTCTTGTCTTTTGACTATGAACGTACCTAGTAAACTGAGATATTGTTTAATGTGATGATAAACATCCAAACTACATGTAATTCAATAAGAACTGAATAAATTCAATAAATACATTTGCAACTCCTAAATAATTATAATTATCCGGAGTTTGAACCGAATTTGTTTTCTCTTAAATAGTAGTAGTGTTTGCATTGTACGTTATTGTTTGTTTGTTTTTTTTTAATAACCGAAGAAAATACTTTCTGAAGTTTAGCAATACAAGTGATCACAATTTGAAATTATTACTTAAACCCCTTTACCTTGTGGAACACGGTATTTCATTTATTATAAGACTTGATCTTCAAATTGTTTACATATATCAATACAGTGATCTCTGAAGTAGAATAATCGCGAAGGGCCAACATTTACTTGAATTTGACTTTTGCTATCCTTACTAAAGAGCCGTTCAAAACTATGTTATCAAATTTCTCTTTACAACATATCATTTTCGAGATATAAAGGGATGAATAACTAATAGGTTTTCTTACCCTCACAAATTTTTTAGTTACATGTATTTAGCTTTCCTATCTTCTGAATTTGAGCGATAATAAACGATGGATTTTCATAAAGTACTGCGTTGACTACTATTTTACCTATTTTGTCCCAGTATTGCTAAAAATGCTGTTATAGCGACAACCGGAACCTTTTAACCGTAATGGAAGCGGGAGGTTTGGCGCCGTAAAATCTGATTCAACCCACCATTTCTTTGGAAATGCCTGTACCAAGTCAGGGCCATTGCGGTTTACCCAGTTTTTCGGTTGTTGACTGATTTTGTCTGTTTGTTAACTTATGAATTTTGTCTTTAGTTTAAACAATATTTATTTGAATGAAATAAAGACATAGTTGCAAACATAAGATAATCAGCATAGTAAATACAAAGTATATATATCAAAGGGATTCAGCAACAAGTTATTCAAACTTATGTAAATCCGTCTCCCTATCTAATGAATATTGTTGCATTAAGTAGTCAACAGTGATACATGTCTAAATGTATATATCTGTAAAATAAATAGGAATCTGCCAAGTCGGAATGTGTCGAGAAACCAAAAAATATTATGCAGGTTCTGCTGGATTGATACCATAAGTTAATTATCAATTCAATCGAATCTTTTTGTTTGTAGAATGTACTGGGATACCTTTATAAAGATAGCTCTATTTTCATCTTCGGAAAGAAGGTTGTTGCCGAAAAGAAGTGTTCTTACACTTATGTTACCTAGTAAACAAATAGTAGTATTTCTAGTATTGGAATAATTTGGACATCGAAGAAAGTAATGCTCGGTATTTTCTACATCACCACACGTACATAAATTCGAGTCTATGATATTTTTCCTAAATAAATGATCCTTGAGTAAGCTAGAATGTAAACGGAGCCTTGCCAGTAATATTTGCGATTTTCTACAACCAAAGTTGTAATATTTCGGAATTTTAACTAAGTTTCTATTAAAAAAATGTTTAAAACTATATTTGGATTGGTTGTTACGCACTTCGAGCGGAAGGTTATTCCAAAGTTTCACCGATGACGGCAAAAACGAATTTTGATAGTAGGAAGTTCTACAGTTTATATTTACAATGTCATTTGTTTGCCTAGTATTGTAATTATGTCTTTCAGCAATCGGTAAAGGAACTAATGAATTTAGATAATCTGGGGCATTTTTGTGAAACATTTCATGAAATTTGTTGAGCTTATGTTTATTTCGTCGAGACTGAAGAGTTTCCCATCCAGTTTCTTCGTACAACAATTGTTTAGATGATAGTTTATTGCCACCGGTAACTATTCCCGCTGCTTCAAGTTGTAGATTTTCTAAGGACTGTTTCAAATATTCGGGAATATTATCCCAAGCTATATCTGCGTATTCCATAATGGGTCTAATAAAAGAAAAATAAATTGTCTGTAAATGAAGCCGTTTTAATTTAAATTTTACTTTGTGAAACATAGATAAACGTTGTGAAACTTTATTCATAATGGTATTAATATGCACATTCCAACTTCCGTCTTCTGAGATTGTTACACCCAGATGCTTGTGTGTATCAACTTCTTTAATTTTGTCTTTCCCTTTGAAAGATTGCTCGGTGTTCGGTAATTTTATTATTACCCTTATTAATGAAAGTTGCATTAAATTGTATATCTACACGTACGTTTTTAATTACTATACTATCAATGTTACATGTAAGAAAGATCACAAAAATAAAAAAGAGTACAAAAGACTGGTAACATTTTTGCATCTAAATCTAATCATTACTACAACATAGGCATTTGTAAAACATGTATGGTTAGGGTTAAAGTGCTTAACGCCACTTTCAATCAACAATATTATGTGGTAAAACCTCGAACTTTCAAATAAATTGAAATATATCTCAATTTGTTGTGATTTTTCCCCTTTAACTAAAGAAACTTCAGTAAACAAAAAAGCCCATCAAGAAGTGTTGTTAAATGTTATTCAAATTATCGTTGCTTAGTTGTTAATAGAACATGCATGAATTGTTGTTGCCAAGCTAGATTATGTTCTCTTGAAATTGGAAAACCATGTTATAACAATATGCATGTTGCAGTGGAAATAAAATTGTAATGAATACATAATTGCCGTCTTGTAATATTTTGTATAATGAGCTTTGTGCTTTGTTAATGGATTCTGTCTAGAGTTCGTCTCAAATGTGTATTAATTTGATATGTGTTTCCAAAACATCAGCTATGTAATTCTATTAGATAATTTTAATGGACGTCCATTTTAAAGTAGAAAAAAAAATTATGTTTAAAATATAGAGATTACAAATAACGTTAACATAAAGAGACTTTTTGATTACAGCATGTTAATGTAAATTAAAGAGTAATGACTGAAGAAATGATTGCAACGTTGAATCAAACAGCTGTATGGATATAGAGACATTTTGTTTTGATATTTGTTTGTAAACTTATCTAACTGAAATTCTACTCGCATGACGTCAAGCAACCAATTAATGCAAAATGATAATAAAATGAAAAACCAGAAGTACCAGAATGTCGGAGGAACATTTTCAATACCCAATAGATAGATCGTAGAAAAAGGCCAAATCAATACCCCTAACACAAATATATGACCACTCGCTGTCCTGGCTTGGTACAGGCACTTCAATGACAAGTGGCGGGTTAAAATAGTTTTTATTTTGTACCAAACCTTCCGTCTGAGTGAAATGATGCTGTAATGCAAGTGCTTCCCGCACGTGAGTAAATTGTCAACCCACATATATGGATGGGAGAACAGCATTATTATAAAGAACGCTATAGTCTTGAACATTATGCATAATATTTTTAATCTTCGTGACACAGAAAGACATAAACAGTGGTTGTATAGCACTATTGCAATATCGTCGTCGTTCTTTCGTGTTCTCTTCTCTTTCATGTTTGACACAATAGACCACAAATGGTCAAATTATCAAATATTAATTACAAATTAAGTCTAATAATGATATGCACACGGAATCGTTTTGGAACATATAAATTAATACTGAAACTGTTACCATACTAGAAATGAAGATGCATATTTAGTTTTAAGTGCAAGTTCATAGCGTTGCATTCACTTTATGGTAAAAACGTTAAATGTTGTCTAAAACAACTGAACTATTTGGAGTCCAACTTGGTCGGAATCCTCTTGAATGACCATGTACACCATGTACACCATGTACACCATGATCTATTTCTGTTTGTGTCTTTCAGTGTAATATATTCCTTGAATGATGTTCCCGTAAGCACTATTACAACATGAAAATATTGTACAAAATTTTGATGCAGGAATGTGTTATTATGCTAATTAAAAAAAAGCCCACAATACATAAAACCAAGAGAAGACTCCCATATCGTTGGTATATACATATACCATTATAAAACTTCAGTATATAGACTCAGGTGAACCTTTGGCATATCAATATCTTGTGACAATCAGAATGAACATGTGATCAGAACGAAAGAGGATAAATTTGTTAAGAAGCATCTGTAAAATTATCCCAGGCTAGTTTAGTTCAAATAGTGGGCATTATTCAAAAGCTAAATGGAAGAAACTGAATCCTATGACAATCATAATGAACGTATGATGAGAACGAAAGGGAATGATTTATTTTCAGTAACATCTGTAGAACAGCCCAGGGCTAGTTTTAGTTCAAATGGTGGATTTTGAAAACTTTAATCCTATCAAATATTAAAAAACAAAATGGAAGAAAAGGAAGAAAGATACAATATCTATATATTTTTGTCTTGTAATAATTATTTTTGGTGTGGCCAAACTTTCCTTTCGTAGCCTTTAAATATTGTAAACATAATTTAACTATATGTATTTACATAAATAATGACCTCATTACTACTATGTAGTTAGAACTTCATGGAGTCATTGCAATGACTTCATGGAGTCATTGCAATGAACTTTTCGCTGACACTTAGTTTCGCTTCTTGAACATTGTAGATATATTTCAAAATGTCTGGACGAGCTTAGAGTGGTTACAGAATAATCTTCATATCATTAATCAGAAGACAGTCTATCGAACTAATTGTTTACACTATAGCTTAATTCATAACCAGGAAGTACAAATTCTGGATATAGAGAAGAGTTTGGTTTGGTTGGTTTATGGTGTTTAATGCCACTTGCAACAATATTTCAGTTATATCGTGGAGGTCAGTTTTATAGGTGGGGGAAACAGGAGTACTCAGAGAAAACCACCGACCTGCTGCAAATCACTGACAAACTTTATCACATAATGTTGTATCGAGTTCACCTCGCCATGAACGAGATTCGAACTCAAATTCACAACGTTAGTGGTGATAGTCACTGATTGCATAAGTTATTGTAAATCCAACTTCCATATGTCTCCTATAGAGAAGAGGAAATTAAAATAATCTTGTGTGACTTAAATATTTTAAATTACACCTATTTTTTGGATCAAACTTGAAATAGGGTGCTTTCTGTCCCGTAACAAATCATATATCGTCCTTATAATATTTTGCTTTGACTGAGCCAAATACACACCACTAATTGATATGATCTACATCTTAGATAACGATGCAATATCTTCTGTTTAAAATACTTCTACTTTTATTTATCAAACTGCATTTGCAATTAATGATTTGGTTGATCTGTCTGCACCGATATGTACAGATGACATTATTCTAAAATGCATACAACAGCTGATTAACATACATTTATGCAAACTGAACACGTGCAAAAGTTTGGTAATACAATAGAGAAGAGTTATCCAGAATTTAACCCTTTGAGATTTAAACTGTAAAGCAGATTACCATATATCATCGTTAGAAATAATTATATTTGATGTGAAAAACTTGAAGATACCGAAGAAGCATTCAAAAGTTGTAATTGGAAGAAAGACAGCTATTACAAGGGCCAAAAAGTCAAAACTCAGAAAATAAAAGATTGAGCAAAACAAATCACACTTACAAACGCGGTTAAAATTTATGAGTTCCCATAAATCTTCGGAATTACAGAAGACAGCAGTAATCCATTTAATGACTAAAACTATTTCAACATATTAGTTAACATGAATTACGTTTCAACATACGGTTCATATTTCTTGTTCAGTGAACGAATGATTGTCGTTTAACGCCAAATAATTTAATTTGATGTGAATACTGCAATCCGATTGGCTGACCTGCCTGGAGCAACATAGGTTATACTCGACAACCTGGGTTGATATTGTGACGTCACCAACGCGTTCATCCGCTAACGACAAATTCAAATAGTCACATGAAATAATCGCAATTAAAATCGAGGAATCATTAAATTCGGTTGTTTCGAATCATTTCCATTCCGTCAAAATTTTGTTATTTTCGTCTGCCAGATCACGTGATTTCGATGGAACTGCTGGTCCTGAGCTTCCGGTGTCAATGTACACAACACAAACTCCAATCGATATGTGCCGTTTTAACGTTCAATTCTCAAGTTAAAAATATCTTAACATTTTCTGTAAAAGACAGATATCAATTAAATTATTTTATTTGTATCGAAGACTTCAACGCAGAGACAAATAATTCTTTAAAATTAAATTTGTTTTCTTTCTTTATTTGCGGCTGTCAGCATCATGAAAGGAAAACGATNNAATTAAATTATAAGGAATATTTGAAATTGTTGAACAGGTTATATCGTATAACCTGTTCAACAATTTCAAATATTCCTTAAATGAACAATTTTAATTTTATATCACGTGATTTGCATACAGACAAATTATTGTAAGCTTCGGATATATTTGATGTAAAAGTTTATATAAAAATGACCTTTTGAAATTGAGATTGTTTTAGGAGAAATTGACTTTTTTCGCGCATACATGTTTTGGTTATTATTGTAGGAATGTAATAAGAACAAATTATAATTAGTACGAATTTGACTTCTACATGTATCATCTGTTTCATCCGCAGAAAAAAAAAGATGCATTTACAAAAGTACATCCTTACACCATACACGCAAACCATGTCACATTCACCATGGGGCCGTCGTGACCGTGATCGTATGGTAGTTAGATTTAAAACTACCTTTGGAATCATTGTCTATCACCGCTAAAGTTGTGAGTTCGAACCCCGCTCGTGGCGAGGTGCACTCGATACAACATTATGTGATAAAGTCTCTCAGTAACTTGCGACAGTGGTTTTCTCCGTGTACTCAGGTTTTCTCCACCAATAAAACTGACCGCCACGATATGACTGAAATATTGTTGAAAGTGGCATTAAAGCACCATAAACCAAACCAAAAACCACATTTACTATTGCAACATGTAAACAAGTCATACCATTCCTCGCATGCCTTACATTATTCCCCATACACAATTCACATTACACCAGTACCCATACACCATCTATTATTCATTTCGTAAGAAGGAGGGAAAGAGAACATCATTAAAAACGATATAATGAACGACACTGAAATATCGTTCACGATCATCATCAATCAATTATGGGGAGGATATAATTTCTATAGCGATGATTTAAGTTCCCACAACTTTGGTTAAATAATTTGCAAGAAAAATAATAGACCCTCTCATCTTTCAAAATTCTCGACAAGAAAAACAGAGCATATATCAAGATATGAATTTAAATATCTAGATTTAGATAATCTTATGGTGCACACTAAATAATATCTACGTTTTTATCCTTTTTTCGCAAACGTTTTGAGTTGCTTTTTTAACACGAATTACACTAATCATTTTAAGATAAATCTTTAACATCCTCCTTGCATTAAGAATTTTGCATGAATAAATGTTTGAGAATACCCAGGGGGCAAGCAAAAATGGACGATCCAGAGAAACTGGCATTGTAGGGTAAAACAAGACGAAGAATAACAAAACCCAACACAATATGTGTTGAACACTTACGCAAACAAACACAAATAACGTAAATAAGACATGAGCCCTCCTACAAACAACTGGAGGTAAAGACGAACCGAACACAGTTTCTATGCAAAAATCGTAACGGACATCACAACACGGAACTCAAATAGGACACCTTGTTCCGTTATATTTCAGCATTATAATTATTGTTGTTCGTTTATATTGATCTTGCTTATTTCATCGACATTGGTCTTTTTGATATTCTAGAAAAGAGCACATATCATATAAATGTTACAGTCAAGTGGAGAAGTCAGTTGAAATAGGTTCTCCGACATCCTCTTCCCAACTCGTATCAATAAACATTGTTGCTTTTCAAGGCTAAATTAACATGTTTTCAAAAATCGTTAAAACTATATAAAAAAAGTGTTGTTTAAAAGTAGTAATGTGCCCCCCTCATTCTGAAAAAGGAAAAATGTAAATATGTTAAATGACCGAAATATTAGTACATAACCCACCGGCTTATCATATGATGTTATATTGTAGTAATCAAGTCAATATTTGAAAATATAAATGAAAAGTCAGTACCACAGTACAACAAACATAGATATTTTACCAACACAAAGGCTCAATTGTCGCAGAATGGATTTGAAGTACAAAAATAGCATACCAAAAAGATTAATTGTAATGCACTATGCATTAAAACCCATTCGTGGGCAGTTACAAAGGAACAGTATTATTATTTTTCAATAGTATCAGAGCTAAAAGTATACATTAATTTTCTATACTTGGTAACACATTCTATTTTAATTCAGTTTTCGATCAAGTCACTCAGTGCAACATTATTTAGATAACGTTTGTCAATTACTTGTGGCAGGTATAGATGGTTTTCTCCGGGTACTCCCGTTTCCTCCACCAATTAAACTGACCACATCGATATAACCGAAACATTGTTGAAAGTGGCGTTAAACACTTTTACTCTAACACTACCCTTTAAAATTAAAAATGAATATTAGATGGATGTTGCTTTCTATGATGTTCCTGACTGAATACCACAAATAAATTTAATTTTATTGACAAGCCAATGATACTCTTTAAAAAGATTCCTTAGGTAATTTTGCTACATTATTATGAAAAGTTGGGTGGAATTTAAATTTGATTGAATATAAAAGTAGTGTGTGGGTTATTAGATTAAGTTCAGATAATGACTGAAAATCTCGCATATATACATGTTTAGTATACATTTTAAGAAAGGACAATGGAATTCTCTAAGTCAGTTTAAGGTATAGTGGGTGTTCTTCTTCATTAATTGTACACGATATTGTTTGTACGACTTTTATCATTAATTCTTCACGCAAAAAAATAAAATAAAATAAAGGTCCTTCCTTAGATGTATTATGATTGTAAATTTTTCGCGGCTTAGCTGCTGAAGCACAGGGTCTGAAAAAACCGGTCCAGAAATTATTAATACAATAATACTGGATATTAAAATACCGGCTAGTACGTACGTACTTTCTTTCCGCGTAGATAGTGAGTCATGTACGTATTATTACGAAATAATGGAATTAGAAAATATTGACTAATTCCGGATTAGAACACTGATATTTCAGATACAAGATCAGAGTTTTTTTCTTTTTCTTAAGCAGACTCTAAATAATATTAGAAAGAGACAAATGATACAGACATGTTTTACATAAGATCAATAAAATAAAAAAGTCTTGCTAAGTATATCCATTGATAGGCTTACCTTTAATGTCACGACAACAGAATTGCATTAGGTTGGTTTCCCCCCGCTATTCACGATAAATTGTAAGGGTTATTATGCTAATAAAGAAAAATCCTACTGACAGAACATCGATTTCACGTCTCGGCAAAGAATACGGAAGAAAATTAAAGAACTGTTTTAAACGCATGATTCGAAATTTAAGACATCCAACTGCTTTTGTTAATGACAACATTATGGCTTAATTGAAATATTTCAACAATAAAAAGCGCTGATATCTAAGTTAGTGAGCACAGTGTTGTTTTTTTATTATTATATATTAAGGTACCATTATAATATTATTAAATATTTAAATAGTGTATGAAACTTAATATTTCATTAAAATGAATAATAAACAACACATTCTGTATAGCCTAGAACAAACACTGAGCATTCAAGTCAGAAAAAAATATGACTGTACAACAACAATGCGTATACGAATCAGTAAAAGCATAAGAAGAGTTTGAAGATACCAAAGAGGTAATCAGAATCCGTATATCGATGAAGAACAGACAACACAATGGCCAAAAGATACCAAAGGGGTAATCAGAATCCGTATATCGATGAAGAACAGACAACACAATGACCAAAAGATACCAAAGGGGTAATCAGAATGCGTATATCGAAGAAGAACAGACAACACAATGGTCAAAAGAAAAGGTACAAAAGGACAAACAACGATCCACAAAACATACATATAAAACTAATGATTGAGTGACACGAACCACACTAAAAATAGTAAAGCAGCACAGACACCACGTTTGTAGTGAAGGTCAACGAGCCGAACCTTAGAAGAATAATAAAACCAAGGACAACTATATATAGGAAATTAAAGTCATTAAATTAGTCTAAGCTTGGAACTCAAATGCCGCAAATCATCTAAATTTAAACCTAATGGTGAACATATTTAGCATCCAATAACATCTGTACGTTTTGACCTATAAAGCACAATAAAATGTTGGAACGAACCTTTCGTTAATGTGGCTGTCATCACACATATAACTATCTTGATATCCTCCTACAGTTCTGGAAAGAACATTAAATCATTTGGTAAAAAATAAACTACTTTAATGTTAATAATAAACGAGATTGACGACGAGATGATCCTATTTTCATCACACTTTATTAGGCCCTCAAAAACATGGATCATAAAATAATTGAAAATTAAACAGTAATGGTTGACTATAGAACCAATCACAACTCATCTGGCAAACCTTAAATTTTCTTAAACACAGAAATTACAACATAAAAATGCAGTTTAAATCTAGATCGTAAAACATGCATAGTGACATCATGTGAAGGATATAGTAGTTGTACCTTGTGTCTCTGCTTGTGGGATTAAAATACTCTAAAGAGGACGTTTGTTGGTTATGATTAAATTATTGTTGCTCAACTTCAAGTGAGTAGAATGTCAGCTGTATTCACGACGAAAACAAAACAACGACGTGTATATCAGTACCGGATTTAGAATAAGACAGGCCCTAGGCTAATCCATGTGTGAGGCCCCTCCCAATCCCCCACCCCTCACGAGTAAAGGAAGATGGAAGAGTGTTTTAAATACAGATTAATACATGGGTATTTCCATATTGGCCTGGTTATCATCCAGAGACACCCATATTGGCCTGAGACGAAGTCGAGGGCCAATATGGGTCGAGGGATGATAACCAGGCCAATATGGAAATGCCCATGTATTAAACTATTTATTATATACTTCCGACATCTTCAGACGTAAACACCGGCAGTTGTTTATTTTGTCTGAAACGCACGAGGAGCACCTAATAACCGGTTATTTTCCCGGGGTGTGAAAATATGGACAGTTTACTTCCGGTCATATTGGTCATACAAAAATGCCTTTATTTTAACTAAGTATGTAATAAACACATATAATAAACCAGAGGGTGATGACGAGTGTTTACAATTTTGAAATTCAGAAATGCAGTGCAACTGTGCAAGGAAATTTAATGAAGATTTTGATGCCCTAGGCTTCCGCCTGTCAAGCCTATAGGTAAATCCGGCACTAGCGGAACTTTAATAAGAGGATATAATAGGAAGGGAGGATTAATTTTGCCTTGTAACGGGCAACTTACCACCCCTAATTAACTATGGCTCATTAGGTGTTGCTGCAAGGTATTGTTTACGTACAAGGAGACTGAGATTCCATTCTCTGTACGTGAGCATCCGATACAGAATGATTGTTTACGTACAAGGAGACTGAGATTCCATTCTCTGTACGTGAGCATCCGATACAGAATGAATGACCAATTAACCTAATTTAAGACAAGTGTTAGCATGAGTTTTCCTACAAGATGAAGCTCAATCTTTAGTTTTCTGTGCAGTGTTTTCTAGACCATTGTTTGTCTTTTCGCTCTTTTTCTTTTGAACACTATAATGTATGTCCGTCGATATATGGCTTTTAAATATTTTGGTATCTTTAAGCATTTCTTGAATAAATTGTTCTTATTGTTAATATTGCTATCACTTACACTGTAACTGCAGAAAGTATTTCATTACAACATCAAAAATTATGTTTCCCCTTCTTTCAAAAATAATTGCAATTGTAATGCACACAATAGCCAAAGTTTTGATTTGATTTTTGGTGTTTAACGCCACTTTCAGCAATATTCCAGCTATATCATGGCGTCTAGCTTTAGTGTTTGAAGAAGCCGGAGTACCCGGAGAGAACCACCGACCATGGGCAAGCATCTGGTAAACTGTATCACTTACGGCTGCGAGTCGAGTGCATCTTTTTTGTTATTTACAAAGCCGGGCGCAAACACATGCCGTATTGATGATAGGCTTGTACGAGTTGTAAGGTAATCCAACTATCTAACTCATTGAGCCACCCGGGCCTTCCCAAAGTTTTGAAAGCTAGTACACCAATATTATAATATAACTGTAGTGGTGACCTTTCAATTGTTTTTATTGTTTACGTGTCTATAATTAGGCCAATTCTAGCTTTTACTGTGAATATTTGCATTTCTCTACATGTGGGTGCTAAATGTATTTAGTCATATGACCAACGAGAAGACCCCGGTATATGAATATACAATCTAGTGTATCCACCGTGGCGTACAACTCCACCCAACGAGTAGCAAATGGGTGTGCAAAACTAATAGAATACCCTCTTAGTATGGAGATAGCCATGGACAGCGTTAGCAGTTTTTAGCTACATGATTGGTAATTTTTAAGCATCGTAAATATAGCGAAAATAATGTTCACCTGACATTAAACGAAACGTTCAAAACGGAGAAACGGTGTGGTTTTATCTCGCTCTTAAAATAGAGAAACCGCGATCAAATTATAAAGGCACATCATATGCATATTGTCTTTGAACACCACTGACTCGACATGATATATATTGATTGATTATTGCTTAACATCCAGCGAGTGGTATTTCTTTTCAACAATATATAAACACCACATAGAAATAAGACAGGGGTGTGCCAACCGGGACAAGAATCGTGACTGCCATTGGAAAACGATAGATTTGGGTAGTTTTCTGTAGCGACTAAAATGTGCCTACTCTTTTTTCCAAATTTACAAGAGGTCTTTCACATGCAGGCAGCGTGACACTCCAGATATGCAGTTCACGGTCAGGTTTATAACCTCTCATACAGTAAGACCTATTTGGCCCAGATATGGGAACCTCTTCGAGGTGGTAGATGGTAACTGGATGCTTCGCGGTTTCAGGCAGAACCACAGGGTCTCGGAAGAAACTAGGCCCCTAGATGCATGGCATGTATGACCCACCGGTGTGTGGATATGTCCTGGTGTCTGCAAAACTAGTTTCCAGCTATGGGTTAAATAGTTCCACTGTTTTGTGGATGGAGAGGGAAACTCCATTATCAAACTTCCGCTGCCTTGTAGCATACCCATTTATGGGAAAAGCTTCGGGAGAAAATCCAAAGGATAAATCCAGGTTTGGACATGTAATGTCCCTTCTGTGCTTCCAGAAGCTAATGGAGAGGTAACCCTAACAGAAACCCTGAGTGCTGGTCCCGGCGCGACAAAACTTGAGAATTTACTTAAGTCTGAGAATATTCTCAAATAAGGAAATACTCAAATTTGATTGGCTGAGTTCCTTATTTGAGAATATTCTCAGACTTAAGTAAATTCTCAAGTTTTGTGGCGCCGGGGCCCGAAGTCGGAGGTGCTGGGCAGTAATTGGCGCACTTTAACACACCACAACACCACGTATTTACAGCCATTATGACACTTGGAATCACGGTCAGGTTTTTTGTATTATAACCTGACAAACTAAAAATAAAAATAGAATTGAGATGGCAAACCGTGTTTTGTGTAAAAAAATATGCAGTCATACAAAGTTTATTAAGCATCTGTAAAGCCGTATGACAAGATGTTGTGATAATTGCATGTCAAAGTATTATACATGCGTGTCCGCTTCCTCATGATAAACAAGAAAATCATTTTGATCTTTTCTCAAATATTAGATAATATAATATTTATTGGACTTATTCATGCAGAAGACGTATGAGTGGATCGAAAAGTGGATGAAGCTTTTCAACAATTATCTGAATATTAGTTGGCATAGTTTAAAAGTTTCTAGAATGGGCGTATCGAATGAAATGCATTGCGAAATATAAACTCTATAAGCAGGAGCGGTTGATATATTAATATCAATGCGCGGATTGATGACAAAACTGAAGTTGTCTCTTATCATAGAGTCTGGTAGAACAATCAACAATTGCTGTCAAGAAATGAGGCAGATGAATCTTTGTGTTTTTTCTTTTACCACAATTCTTTGAGGTATATTAATGTAATCCAGTTCACACAGTTTGGATTAATAACATCATCAATATACCCGAATGTCATATTAATGGCTTTACACTCTGTAATTATTTCTTTGATCAGTTTTTTGTTTATAAATCGGCCTCATAGGCGTATAGGAAAAGATCGGTATGGAGAGGGGCACAGCTTATTCCTATTTGGATGCCTAGGACTGATTGATAAATATGTTATCGATAAGGAACTCTAATCTACTGATGGCTTCATTTTCTATATAGTGCCTATTGCTTTTTAATTCGTTCTTAACAAAATAATTTAATTCGTGACCCAAACTATAAAATTGTAACGCTTACCATTCTTAAAGTAAAATGGGTTGTACATGTGAGTGATTTATTTTAGACATTTCTTTTTAATTCTAATGTGGAATGTAAAGTGTAGAAAAGTCAAATATTTGGATCGATGATGTTGTTTAAAGAGAACGTGAATTTAAAGTTTCCATAAGGTCTTTAGAATTTTCTTAGTACTATCACTATTTGATTAGTGCTACTAAGTGAATAGTTTTTGTAACAGTATAAGTGTCGTCGTTCAAGGACTGCACACACAGTTTTTTTAAATTTTCAAATGGCATTTCCTGTGTCTAAATTGCGTTCCATGTTTTTGATCTCCAGACATTAAATATCAATTTGCATTTTTAATTTCCGAAGTGCCTATTTTTCGCTTCCGATTTGCTAAAATTGGCATGAAGTGTTCTTTTCATTTTCTATCTAAAAGAATAATATTTTTCACTTGTCGAGACTTTGTGGCTGTCACGTACCATATACCAGGTGAACCATTTAGTAGTATTATATACTTGTATGAAATACTCTTAGCAATCCAATAATTAAATATACCATAGCATACTGAATATTTGTTTTACAAGGTTTCAAAATCATTTTTGAAAGTTGCAGAAAACAAATAATGGAATATCTGACATTACCATTAATGGTCAAACACTACTACAGTGCTACCAAAAAAAAAAAACCCCCAACAAACTTGGTTAAAAAGAGACCAATGTTCATTTTGAATAAACGTTAAAGAGTACCGACGGGCAATCACAAATGGACAATACAGAGCGACGATTGTTTACGTCCCCCTCTTGGTTCTCATAATGTTTGATGAATATTTACAACTAACATTTATTATGGATACATTCCGCAAAACCAGGATATCTGTTTCAATTATACGAATTTTTTTTTTTTTAGAATTATACATCTATTCATCATTTATTGGACGAGGGTCCGGTGATAACCTTGCGATAAACAATCTCCCCGGATGAATGTCGCGTCTGGTCCGTGATGTTTCATATTATACTATATTTATCTGTAAGGATTTGTCTACGGAAGTTTTTGTTTACTGTCAAATTAATTATCTTAGATGATGAAGAACGTTCATTTACCCCTGGCTTTGAATAGTAATGTATAATATTAAGCAGTAGTCAAGCAATGACAATAATAATTATCATAGCACTGTCTTTTACTTCATTACATTCTCTAGATTTTGTCATGGGATGTTTTATAACGTAAAAAAATAGTAGTTGCCTTATAATCTCGTTCTTTATAACAAGTAAATTTTGTTTTATTTTCAATAAATTAACATTAGAGAACACTGAAGGGGCAGTCAAAAATGGACAATCCAGAGAAACTGGTAACATAGGGTGCACAAGACGAAGAAAAAAAACTACAGCACAGTCTGTGTTGGACACCACTATACGCAATCGAGCACAAATAACGTAAATAAAAACCGAACCGTTCTATTTTAAGACCAATGCTGAACTTCAAATTGTAGTTATACAATACCAAAAAATGACTACAAGGTGGACGAGAGTTTCTTGGATATTTTGTGTGTGTGTGTGGGGGGGGGGGGATACATATGACATATAGCAAAATTTCGTGTCAGGTAGCCGTTTTTAATTCCCTTTTGACAGTGCAATTATATGCTAGACAGTATAAATATACTGGTATATGGAACGACAACTCTAAGCTTGGGTTCGGTTTAATTTTGAGCAGATGACGTACTTTCACTTAGGTGAGATGTAAACTCGCATATCACGTATGCATTAATTGTTTCGTTTGAAAACCTTATTCGTAGAGTGAATGGCATTTCAAAACAAATCGACAAAATACTTCTTCTTCCAGGTACTGAAATAACTCTTCATAGAGCGTTATACTCAGGTGCATGCTGCGGGCAAGACTAAAAACTCGTAGAGTGCTATGTATAATTAAAAACGTGACTGCTGTATATTTACATGGTATGGACTCCCAGCTGGTACCCTGTGAGTGTATCCAGCTGGTTCTGGACACCTTCTAGTGAAGTGGCACAGGCGACGTGTGGAGCTAGTCTGTTCCAATCACCAATGGTTCGTGGGAAGAATGAATATTTGTAGAAGTCTTTCCTCACGTTTGGGGGAAGAAACTTGTGCTCTCCTCTGGTTCTGGTGTCACCAGCTACTAAGTAAGTCTCTGCATCGATAACCACTAGTCCATGTTGGATCTTGTACAGGAGGACTAGTCTGATTTTAACTCTTCTAACCTGCAGAGGCTCCCACTGTAGTCGTTGGACCATCTGTGTCACGCTACCAGGAAGTCGCTCGTGGTAATTCCTGGTTACAAATCTGGCTGCCCATCTTTGCACTTTCTTGACTTGTTGGATGTTTCCTGAGTTCCATGGGTCCCATGTTGAGTAGGCATATTCCAAGGCTGGTCTTATTAGTCCTTGATATGCTGCTGCTCTGGCGGAAGATTTACAACCTCTCATATTACGTCTTAGGAAACTCAATGTTCTATTGGCCTTGGCAGTGATGGTGTTGACGTGATCATCCCATCGTAGGTCTTTACTGATGGTAACTACAAGATAATTGCTGGAGTCGACTTCTTGGAGCATGTGTCCATGGATGGTATACTGAGCGTTGATATGTTTACGCTTGTTGGAAACTCGTATCACCACACACTTTTCTGGATGGAAGGCCATCTGCCATCTATTCTCCCATTCCTCCAGTGAGTTGAGGTCGTTCTGCAGAATCTGTGTATCCCTATTATTTCATATCAGTCGAAACAACAGGCAGTCATCTGCGATCATTCTGGCATCGGATTCAGTTGACTCTGGTAGATCGTTGATGAATTGTAAGAAGAGCAAAGGCCCCAGTACCGTGCCTTGTGGCACGCCAGATAGCACATCAGTGGTGGTCAATTTATGGCCCTCTAGTTGTACTTTTTGCGTTCGATGGCTTAGGAAGTCTTCGATCCATAAACAGGTGTTATTCCGGATTCCATAATACCTGAGCTCGTGTAGTAACCGTCTGTATGGTACTAGTATCTTATTGAACGCTTTCGAAAAATCTAAGAGTATTATGTCAACTTTCTCTCCAGTCGCTAGCTTTCGGGCTATTTCCTCAATTGTGATGATGAGCTGTGTTTCACACGATCGCTTTGAGCGAAAGCCATGCTGGTTATCACATAATATGGAGTGTTCATCTAGATGGTCCATTACTTGGCTATGTATAATATGTTCCATTAGTTTACATGTAATTGAAGTTAGAGAGACTGGATGGTAGTTTGCGGCCAGGTGTTTGTCTCCCTTTTTGAAAACTGGAACTATATATGCAGCCCGCCGGTCATTACTATACTATACTCTTCAATTCATTGGAGTCCGAAACCTTGGATTCTAATACCTATATATATATATACATTTTGTATATATATATATAACGAATCGTCAGGTATTAGAATCCAAGATTTCGGACTCCAATGAATTAAAGAATATAGTATATAATATATATATATATATATATATATATAAAGTCTAAGGGAATATACCAACCAGAGAACTTAATGAGTAACGGGTCGTCGAGACATAACAATGCAGCACAAACAACATAAATTATAGAAGTCTAGAAGATTGTGCAACGATACCGATAAAGATGTTACAAAAAATATATTGACATTGTAATTATACCATCTAATCTTTACAAACTCAGTCTAATTTTGATAGACACTGAAGAAGGTCATTTGTTGATCAATCTTCTAGACTTAAATACATATATATATATATGAAGACAGCTTCTGAAAAAACTAAACATGTTCTGTATGTTCTTTACCAAAAAACGACCATGCATTATCAAGAAATAAACATGTCAAATTTGATTAATTTCCTAATGGGTCGTTCACAAAGAAGGACAATGATTATCTCCAGTGTGAACAGAACATATTGTATGGATTAGGTGCACAGAGATATATTTCAGTTCGAAGACTGAAATAGTGAAATATTGATAAATGAAAAAAAGCAATTAAGAAGTGTTCTCCCTCCACAGCTTGAAAAGGGTAACCATATTACATATAGAGCTCTTCTATATATTTGAATGACGAAATAAGAAAGGGTCGTGGTGGTCATGATCGCATGGTAGTTGCAATCAGTGTCTATCGCCACTAAAATTGTAAGTTCGAATCCCGCTCATGGCGATATGTACTCTATAAATGTATGCGATAATGTTTGTCATTGACTTACAGCAGGTTGGTGGTTTTCTCCGCGTTCTCCGGTTTCCTCCATCAACCAAACTGACCGCCACGACATACCTGAATAGTGTTGAAAGTGGCGTTAAACACCATAACTCTACATACACAGAAAATAAGCGAGTATTACAGTTATCAATTGTCTTCTTCAAGTGCAAAAAATAGAGGTGAATGATTGCACGTGTTCATCATGAAAAAAGTACTTCCGGTTCGATATTAGTTCAAATATAATACATTAAACATTTAATGTTTTAGGCTATGTTTGGTGCAATTGTTATATTATTGTAAATAAAAGATTTCATGAGTTAGTAATAATTGTGTCTTATTCATTTTGTCTCTCTGAGCAAATAAAATTGTGATATAAGCTAATTGCTAATTCAGATTTTCACGGGTGCTCTGTTTACATACAAATTAGCAAGTTATTCAAACAAACAATTTTGATCAGGTTTTCCTCTTTAACCCAATTTAAATCAGGGTTTTTTCTTGAACGTTTCCCCTTAGTTGATGATATCTATTTAGCAGTCATCTATTACAGACAGTATGACACTAAGTTCTACAAAAACTATGCACAGATGTCTCTTGGGATACAAAACATCTCAGAAAATAATGTAATAAAATGCATTGAATCCATGTTGTGGTATTATATAACGACTCTGCCATTTGTAACCTATTGTCAATGTAATCCAGGATCAAATTACAATAAAGATATTGTCATGATAGTATAATACTTTCTTTCGTTGCATTACATTCGGTTAAATTTGTTTTTATTTTGGATACTAATAGAAAACCCCCAAAAAATAGTTTTCAGATATTTTGTTTTATAGGTTACCTCCATTCTTAGTGAAATAATGCGGTCATGCAAGTGCTATTAACATGTGAGTATAATACCAATCCTCACATATAGCTGGACGGACAGCGTTTTTATAAAGAAGGCAATAATTTTAATTTGATATTTGTTGTGTTTAACGTCACTTTCAGCAATATTTCAGCCATAGCATGGCGACCAGTTTTAGTGGTGGAAGAAGCCGGAGAGAACCACCGACCATGTGAAAGTAACTGGTAAACTTTATCACTTGCGGCTGTGATTCGAATGCACCCTTTTTTGTAAGTTACAAAGCCGGGCGCGAACCCACGTCGTATTGGTGATAGGCTTGTATGAGTTGTTAGGTAATCCAACTACCTAACTCATTGAGCCACCAGGGCCCTCTATAATTTTGAACATTATAGATAATGATAGAATTGTAACAAACTTGCATTCTTTTCCTTTGATCTTTTTTATGCTTTATCTACCAGAATGTAGGCTAGTGCTAAGACCTATGAAATAATACACACAAATACAAGATATGGCGCAGTTTAAATCTGGGCTGTAGTTTTATTACTTTCAGAGAGCCGTGCAATAATCAACGACCTAGATGTGATATTGCATGGCTTCATGTTACTGTTTTCCTAGTTAAGCAATCTCACCCTTCGCGTTCAATTGTTTAACCGCTTAACTTGGAAAACCGCGGTATAAATATTACAAAATCCTTTGTAACGGGTAACAAAGGACAATGCTAGCAAGCTGATACTCTTGGGACACCTGCTTATATATGTGAACGAAACGTAGAATACTCCGAGTACGAGGTTACCATTCTGAAGGATGAGTTCTGTATTAGCTATTTCCGTATTTGAGGGTGGGGTAAAATAAGTAGGATTTTTCGTGACGTCAACCAGACATCTATTATAATCCTGTAGTTATATACATATTTTCTAATGTTTAGTATGATTACTCTGTAACAACAGAAGATTCAAAGCCAATTCTAGCATACATATACTTTATATGAACTGTAATCATTATTCGAAAGACAATCATTGGTAATTCTGTCTTATAGTAAGCAATAAGCCTATAGAAACTAATATGCTCGTTCTCTCAGAAATTATTAGTACTTGATTCTTAACTGAAGAATGGTCTTATATCATTTCAATCTAAAATGTCAAATTTGATATGAACTTTCGGAATTTCTTGTCAAAAATCAATACACTAATTAACTAATATTTTTTTTTCTTCAGAAAAGATTGAGGACTGTCTTCGATCATGTTTGCTTTTCTTACCAATATTTTGAAAGGACTAATACATCTCCAGCGAATTTTATAATAAAACCAAATTATATACTCGTATATCAAATGGATTAATTTTTTTATCAGAGCGTTTGAAATGTCTAAATTGTTTCAATGTTATAGTTTATTTAAATTAATCTTGAACAACTGTTTACTCTCAAAATGTTTTATTGATCAAAAGATCACAAGAACGTTATGGATATTCATCCTTGCTTGTAGTTCGTTGTTAACGATTTTTATCTCATAAACACCCTTTCGGATAATCGGGACAAAACGACGTCTGAGAGTAGCCCTTCTGTGTACGTCATTGGCGGTTTCATTTTCTCAGATAAATCACTTCAAATACTTTGAATCGACCCCCCCCCCCACCCCCCACCCACAATTGATATTCACGACTTAAATGCAATTCACTGTATGTGTCTTTCGACTATAAGCGATTTCGAAGTATCTGATTGGTCTCTTTTCCTTTGTTGTTGTATGATTAATCTGAAGCAGAAATGTGCATCCAGTTCAATAAATTATTTTAGAAGGCCACATCTGTTGCACAAATCCTTTCTGTACGCTGGCGACATGTATTCTATACAAAATGTATGGAGCGACAATATTGCTGAATAGTCTTTCCCTATTGAAGTCGCCAACATTTTTATCATTTTTAATTTTACGAGGAGAGTTTTGAGTACAGTTGGGAACAACGAATTCATCGTTATCTGAATTCCTTTTTTCTGTTGAAGATGTTTTTGTGCCGTAGATTGTTGACCAGATTGCCCCAGATGCCATGACCTAAATAAGACTTTGGATGATATAGGATAAACCAGACATTCTAGCTATAAGGAAACACCATGCTTAATATATAGTAACCTTCAGTCGGTTTTTAGGATTTTCCCATTACTCGAATTATGTCAGTAACATAGCTCTCCCTATGGACTGAAATACATTTGTACAAAATACAATTATTTAACCCAAAACGACTGTATTATTTTCTTTCTGAAATAAAGTAATTTATTTTCATTTCCGATTTCAAATGTCTGAGTTGATATCTGCCTCTTTTTCACATTTTAAAATCATTTCAATCAAAGATACAAAGAAAACCAAAACCTTTTGTACTTTGTATAAATATTATATAACTTTATAAATCTGGTATTACAGATTACAATTTACATACAATTAGATCTATGATGTAATTTTAACGACGCGGAGTTCCTCGGGGGAGTTTTGTTTGATTATAAATTTAACATCAAAGATTGCTATTGTAATAGATATATTTAACGATCCGAAGTTGCTTGGAATTAAACACTTGTTGTTTATTCAGTCACAGTCAAATCTAGCTTTGTAGATAACCATCAGTGGATAGTGACAATTCTGATGTAAAGTAAGTATGCGTTCCTTTTTATATCTAACGGATGCTGGAATGTAGATATAAAATACACTTAATGACAGGAAAACATATATTCTAGTATGACGTCATTCAGTAAGTATAGAGACAAGGTTGTGATAAAAATGTCCTATATATTTACTTTTGGCATATGCGTATTGCCGGAGCACCTGAGTTCACCCCCAGTTTTTAGTGGGGTTCGTGTTACTCGATCATCAGTTTTATATGTATGTTTTGTAGATCGGTGTTTCCTTTTGTACTTTATCTTTTGGCCTTTGTGTTGTCTGTTCTTCTTCGATATACGGATTCTGATTGCCTCTTTGGTATCTTCAAACTCTTCTTCATATTCACCACTCCTGATTGATTCCATATTCATTTTCCGGAAAAAAAATACTAAAGATATCGACTTTGGGTTTTCTAGATTGTCGATTTCCGGTGAGGTTGTTTCCACGGAAAACTGATTGACATTGACACGTGTTTGGTTCATGAATTATTGGGCGATTTTTAGATAATTTTTCTTGTTTAAACTGCGTAAATAAAATTGGTTTCAATTTGAAAATTGTCAGTAATTCAATTCCAACTCAGGGTATTTATCTGTATATCAAATACAACTGTAAATAATTGAGGGAGTGAGTGATTAATGCTATTTGCCAATTGAGCAATTTTCCTGCTGGTTCATTGCGAGAATAAGTTACATTGTCGATGAGATGATAATGATGGTGTCGAATGTATACTAGCACACTCACAGTAGGATTTTAATAGTGCTAACTCACTGCAACAGTCCGCGGATAATTAATATTAGGAACTGCTGCTGCAAGTTAATATTTACATACAAGGAGCGAGATATTCTCTGTACGCGAGACACCCAATTTAGTCCCGAGGAAGTAAGTGAGTGTTGTATAACACAAGTTGGGTAATTTGTCAGCTGTATCATTGTGGTACCAAGTTACATTTCGATGAGAAGGTGGTAATACGCGCATTGTACTACACCAACACAATTAGTGCTAGCTCACTGAAACAATAGTCCACTGGTAGACATGTCGCTCCACTCCATTCTGATTCCGAGCTAACCAGTCCTTGCTCTTACTTATTAATGCTGTATGCTGAGCGGAGGAACAAGAAAACTCTCAATTTTATAGTCTAGGTTTGACACGAACTGGGCCCGAACCAACCTAAACATTTGACAAAATACCTTCTGTTTCAAAAATAACTTTGATTTTTCTTATTAGATAAGTAATTCGTGGAAGTTTTAATGGCATTTTAACATGGCCACGAGACTATTTGTCCGGTTCATGTGGCTGCGCACTATTGATGCCTTTCCATTAGAATTCATGACGTCATAATGATTTCACACTGACGGAAACTCATAATCCTTGTACACATTGTTCTATGCTTCTGAACATAAATCAACAAACGTAAATCAATTACGTATAGGCGGTAGAGCATAGACGAACGATGATGGGTAGTTTAACGTACAGTGGGCAATATTAAAAGAATATTCAGGGCGAAAAATAGTTATATAAGATCTTAAAAACATATACAAATATGAGAGAGGAATGTGACAATACATTGCTCGCGAGAATACATAGCGTCTAAAATGTTCACAATACCACAAAAGTAAAAATGAAATAGTGTTTGCAATCTAATGTTCTTGTGCAATTGCAGTCAGCAATGGGACATGAATTGCCAGCTCTGAAGAATAACTCTATGCCCTTTATCCTCAGCAAGTGAATCAGTAGAAGACATCATCACATAAGTATAACAATCTATGACTATAAATGTCAGTTCATTCAAGCAATGATGTTTATTTCTCACTTTTGAGATAGAGCAGTTCCTGTTTTTGCCGGTGTGAGATTTCCTTGTCTTGTACCCCCGGTACAAGACAGCTCACACGCGCCTTTTCTCGGTAAAATCTTTACTTCGCTTCAGCAATTTCAATCAAGATTTGAATTACTTTCATTTATCCACGATTCTATTACATAAGTATTTTTAAATTAATGTATGCATACTATTCTGCTAGCTAATAATTTAACTATCGTGCACCTTTCATGTTTTACGGTGTATGACTCTTGCAGTCAATGTTTGCTTACTTTGAGTAAATAATAGCGTGCTCTCCCTTGTTAGTAACTAACGTTACCTCCCTTTGACCAAATTCAAATATTTTTTCACAGCCACAGGTGTAGTGTTGAGTTTATCATATATTTATTAAATACATTGTATTTTATTATGAAATACATTTAAAATACTGCCAAGACACGGATACATATGAATAAATTGAATATTTACTTCACCAATGGAAACACAATTTGCGGGAAAACGCTCGATCGAGAATGTAAACAAAACAATTAGGCAACAGCTGATAAAAATGAGAAATAAAATCAAACACCAGAAAAAAGTGCAAGACAGGGAAATCTCCGATACCCTCGGCGAGCCTCGTCAGCGAACGATTGAAATCTTACCCTCGGGTGTCGGAGATTTCCCTGTCTTGCACTTTTGCCGGTGTTAGATTCTATATATCTTTCTTGTTCAGGAAATATTCAAATATACCAAGCAACAATATCTTTATTTTTTTTCTATCATACTTATGCAAGTATGCACGAAAATATTGCACTCTTAAGCATGTAATGTGTTACAGCGACGTATACATGACCGATGATAAATAAGCTTACCATGGTCCTTCTTAATCAGACCAGGACACCGTTGAAGGTCTCTTCTATTATCTCGTTCGTTTTAAATTGCCTATAAAGTAAAGTTAAGGGACAGAATTCCTTTCTCCCGTCTATTATTCTGACTAGAAATCGAGGATAAGAAGTCAATTAGAGAATGTGTTGCTAAGAATGGTTTAACATATGCCATTATGCAATGTTGAAATTAATTCAAAATTTGCCAATGTTATTTTACGTATTTAACGGAAATAAATTTCCTGTGGATGTGCCTCCAGTGTTATTGAAGTCTTATTTTACCACATGTCGACATTCTAATATAGATACAGTGTTTCTAGAATCAACCGGATATGTTCTACTGGCATTGGTACGCAGACATAAAACTTTAACAGGTTTAATAGTGTACTAATTAGTAAGAAAGGATATGGATGCAACTGAACATAAGAAAATATCTTACATTACACTTAGACATAAATTAAAGTAAAGGAAGAGTGCTTTTATTGCTGTTCCACGGGTAATATGTATACACATCATACATTGCTGTATCATATATTAAGTATGGTGGTTCTTACCATGGTAAAATTATTTCTGTTCTGTGACATCGTCTACTAGAAAATTTCCAGGTCCCCCACATTCATTCAGTATTTATATAGTCCGTATAAGAATACCGGAAGAAATAACGTGTGTTTTGACGGAATAATATAATAAGTACTTTTATAATGATGTAAAAATTATCTCCCATTACATATCTAGGCCTTTTTGTCAACTTTCAAAATTTGATGTTTCTTATGATGACATACAAGGGAACCGCAATATGAAAGTTAAAATTGAATTCATGTGACTATATGAAGTGTAGTTAATACAAAGTCTCCATACATAATTAAATTGGGACATCTCTGTATGCAGATTTTGAGAGATTAGAACTTCGTGTTCAAATGTTACAACACAATACATATTAGAAGTAAAACCAGATTTATCAAAATATTCTAATAAATTAATCCACCAGATGTGCATTTACCTGTTCTCTTTTGTGCTGTTCGACCGGAAACAATTGAACATATCAACTTTAAAGAGCAAATAATGGAGGGGAAATAACTCTACCATTCAAATATACACATAAATTTCAATGTTCAAGAGAGATCAACTTTATAACTATACCCCAAACTTCATGATTTTAAAAGGCACCTTTACTTAGTAGTTGAGTTCCCCGACACTATGTATTCCCTCGGGGGCGGATCCAGAGACTCTGTTGACGGGGGG
>MJUT01032536.1:171968-183643 GCA_002080005.1 Gigantidas platifrons
ACACATGTTATTTGCTTACTAGAGTGCTCATTGCAGGATAAAATGCGACACTATGCTAACCTTCAAATTTAACGTAGAGCTATTGGATTCCTAATATACTGTGTGTCGATATACTGATTTGAGACTCTTTATAAGTATTTGAAAATGGCGCCCAGCAAAGACAAGACTGAACCCGAGTGTTCTTCACTTCGGAATTTATACCCATACGACACGACACGATACTCTCTTAACATACAAATAACGTGACGTTAAGACACTCTCATGACGTCATTTACGTCTGAACACTTGCAATGATTCCCATGATGCATTGCGTGTAAATATGACAACAATGGCGTCCAACACTGTATACTGGGTTTACCTCATTCCGATGGTCTTACGGAAACACACCTTGTAAAATATACGATACCTATCGTTTGAATGAATCTGTATTCATACAAACATATTATGCTATGAACTAATAAAAAATAATAATATCCTTTTAAAACGGGAGTTTTTACCTTGTGTTCAAGTTATCGATTGTTGACAGTTCTCCGATGGGACCTTTTTTGACCTTAACCTCGTTCCGATGTACTGGGAATTCCCTGTTATGGAGAGCCATTGGGGCTAATATGCTTGACTGCTTTGGCGGGTTATTTATATCAGATATATTTGAACTAAATAAAATATTTTTTTATTATTTTAAATATTCTGTATAACACACTTAGATGGAAAAAAGATTTAAATGTAAAAAACAACAATTGATTTTTTTTTAATTGTTTGGGATTAAATTTTATGCACTTTTTGGCAATTTTCATTTTAAATATCACATATTTTAGGAGTTGGAAGAAACATATGATGGTATAATTCCAAAAAACAACGCTTGATCTTTTTTTCTAAGTTGTTCACTCATGCCGTATATATTGCTTTAATTCCAGTCGTATTATCGAAAAACAACAAAATTCTCATAATTATTAATCTGATTTTCCATAGTATTTTCTTGCGCACAACCGTAATTGCAACTTTATTGTCATTGGTAACTAGGAAGCTGGATATCAGACGAACACAAAACAGTTTTCACATGTTCAATAAACGATATCTAAGTTGGTTTTTAAGATTGATCAAATGAGATGGCATATAAGGGTGAAGGAGAAGTTGAGATTTATGATTATATATAATAAAACGGCAAAAGCTTAACTGAAATGCAAGCATTTCCAAAAAGTAAGTGATGTAAACAAAGCGTGTCGTCAGTGAAATGTGACCCGCATCCTCGGACCGGCGACTGCGTAAACGGAGGTACGCAAATCACAAAAAGAAAATACCTCGGAACGAGGTATAACACGGAATGAGGTGAAGACAGTATACTACGGCAAAGTGTTTCGGATGATGAAAACGTAAATAGGACTTGTTTAATGTATGGGAAAATAACATAAAAGCTACTGTGATGTACCAACAAACATAACGGAAAAGGTAATAACTTATTATTATCACCGGTAACAGTGTGTACAGTAAATGAGAACATGAAAAGGGGGGGGGGGTGACGACACGGTGAGAGTTCAAAGGAAAATACATGTTAAAAAACATCCCACTTATAAGTATAAGGATAATTCTCCCTATTTACACAATTATAATACAAATTGTTTACATATAACATCAACCAATAATGATATAACCGATCCCTAAACATAGTACAAGAATGAGGATCTAGAAGGGTTAATATATAAAAAAAAAATTCACTACGGCCATGACCACTTCAATATGTATACTATAGCATAAACTAATTAATATGATAATAGGCGTCACCTAACTTTGGACGAAGTCCAATATTTTTTTTTAAACAATATTAACTCGGATATATGGACCTATCATATTTTTTCAAAGTAGACCGAGGGTGGATCCAGATTTTCTTTAAAGAGGGGGCAAATATAGGGGGACCCAGACCCAAATCTTCCGTCGTTTTTTAAGTCCCGATGTAGGTACTAAACGTCCGCATCCGATTTTCTGCACAAATTTAACCATGTATTGACTTCCGGTATGTCATTTCCGGTGCATGAAAATTTAGTCATTAGTATATAGAAAAAAATTGCTATTTCTACCATAGTTGGGACTTCGTCCCATAATATGTATACTATAGCAGAAACTGATTAATATGTATACTATAGCATAAACTGGTTAATATGTATACTATAGCATAAACTAATTAATATGTATACTATAGGATAAACTGATTAATATGTATACTATAGCATAAACTGATTAATATATATACTATAGCATAAACTGATTAATATATATACTATAGCATAAACTGATTAAAATGTGTACTATAGCATAAACTGATTAATATGTATACTATAGCATAAACTGATTAATATGTATACTATAGCATAAACTAATTAATATGTATACTATAGCATAAACTGATTAATATATATACTATAGCATAAACTGATTAATCAAATGTAATGTATTTTCCAAGTTTTTTTTATGTATGAAATTTGTACTTTTTATAAACATTTGGTCATTCTTCTGATTATATTTTATTTATAACAGTAAAGTAATTCTACTTAATATCAATGATATCGATTCTCATCTTTAAAAAAAAAAATATGGAAAGTGGTATAATATGACGACAGACGGCGCAAGAGATTGAGCTTACTAAAATATGTACCTAAAAAGACATTCGGAAAATTAACGGAGGCCATTCTGAATATTGTATATCTGAAGGGGAAACAACATTATTTTTGTGCTTTTCACGTTAAAGGTTTAACACGTAAATTATTAGAAGAAATTATCAAATTTCACAATTCCATTGGATTTTTTGGGGCTTTAATTTTAAGAACAATTCACCGCTACTTTGAACCGCACCATATTATCTGGATTCCTTTTGAGGTCTGCTTTAGATACAGAATTCAACACTTATCTATACAAAACACCAAAACCAGTGTGATGAAGACGATCAAATCGAAAATGCCGAGGTATTTTACATTCAATCAATGCTACGATTATATGATCTATAGATAGAGTTATACCCCCTAGAAAGCTAACAACCAAACTTAAATGGTGTATGTTTTGTAGATCGTTGTTTGTCTTTTTGTACTTTTTCTTTTGGTCATTTTGTTGTTTGCTCTTCTTCGATTTACAGATTCTGATCACTCCTTTGATATCTTCAGATTCTTCTATAGAAGGTACGGTTATAATGAACATATATTTCTTGAAATGTTTGCACTAGCCAAAGATGTTTAACTCTTGTTGATCTCATATCTCATATCTTTAATTTTTACTTTTGAGAGATTATGCTATCCTCCAAAGATAACATATTGTTGGTCCTTTCCTGTGGATGACTATATTGATGACCGACGACTCTCCATCTGTTTTATATTTCGGAGTATAATATGTTAGGGTTATGGATACATTGTGCACATTGTGCACGCGCTGACCCACCTCTGCTTATATTGACGGAGATGTCAAATGTTATGCATAGCCTATGCTAATCTTATCTTAAAAGAAATAAGGTAACAGGTAAAAAAAAAAAAAAGAACAATAACTGAAATAAAAAATAAGTACACAATATAACAAAAATACGCAAAATAATAAAAAGTGGCAAAAGAACTATGACATTGAAATAAAAATACTAACTACACAATATAATCTTGCAAAACCTTTTGCATTAAACAAGTGAGCTCCAACGACAACGTTATGACACAAATTATTTCAGGCGGACCTATCGTATCAACAAAACCACGACATCCGTCGACGTAGGAGATTTCTATACATCTAACTGTAGACAAGGGAATTGCCACACGAAGACACACTCCATCACGGCAAACTAGAAGGAACTGTGTCAGCATTGGTAATTAAAAAAAAATACATCATCTGAAACAACTGTTTAATTCGAAACAAAGCTAGCCTGATTCCTTAAGTTTTCTACTTTCAGAGTGTCCGACAATCTCAGCTGTTGTTACAAGAAATAGATTATATGGGATTAAACGCACATAGTGCCAATACAACCTCATTTTCACCACGCAAGCTGAAATTTAGGCAATAGTTCAATTTCAAAGAAACCTATGACTCTGCTGAAGCTGATTTTTTCCGAAAATAGGCAGATTAGACTCATTTTGACAAAATTTAATTGGAAAACTTCTTTGAAGCAAGTCCCTGGATATTCTGCTTTCAAAATTATATCCGACATTCTCGCCCACCATCAAAGGTGTTCAACGTTACTAAATATTGAAAATTGTTCAAATGGCCAACATTGCTATGGGGCTGGATGGGCCAACTGATGTGGGTTCGAGCTTGTGACCGCCACTGCTAAACAGTTTAATACAGTCCCCTTTTAAAAATGTTGCAAATAACAAAAATGTATATATCAAATTTATTGTGCACGACGCGTTTATCTTTATTCTCAGAAACTACTGAACTTCTGGAATTTAATTGTACAAGTATGGTCATTTTCTGGCGCAAAAAGGTTTGTATTATCTATGTTAATCGGAAAAACCAATAATATGTTCCCGTTGATATAATGTGAAAAAGATTTCTTCTAAGAAAATACCCAACTGATGAAACGCAAACTATACACGAGTGATCGTTGCATGGTCCTTTTCAAAATGAGGGGTTCTTTCTTTTCTGTAGATGAAAATCTTATATAACTGCCATTGCTATTATACTAGTAGTGAAAAGTAAGATAATGTACAACACCTACAAAGCTCTTTTTGGTTACTGCATAAGCAAGTTTCATCAATGATCCTTTATTAAGTAACTGTACACAGGTTTTTTCAACAATTTTACCCAATCAAATAATCAGCGATTTCAATATGATGATAACCAAGTGAGCGATACAGGCTCCTGTGACCTATATAGATGTACATGTATATGCTTGCTGGCTGCAATAAACAGATGGGGGTTGGCAATACATTTAACCGAGTTCCCTTTCACCAGGAAGGCTACCATTGGGTCATCGACTAGAGATTTCTTTTGCATGATCCAAGATTGGTTGTACGGCGTGAGTAGCACGTTGGTAAAGTTACGTCATAGCCATGAACATAGTGGAGAATTGTCGCCTAATTTAAGGTAAGAAATGGATCATTTTATGTTATTGAATGAATTATATTCAAAGTAAGTATATGCAAAGTATGTCTGTTGACCTAAAAAAAAAAGACAGTCGATGCTCCTTTAACAATCGAGCTGTTTCATCAAGCACATCGTTGGACGTTACGAATCTAGCAATCAATCAATAAATCTTCCTACACAACGTCAACGACGCACAATGTCAAAATGTGGTTGCTATCCGTGTCCTAAAATGACATTTTGTCTTAAATGTTTGAAGATACGACTCGATTGTTTATATTAGTATTAAGATACGACTCGATTGTTTATATTAGTATTAAGATACGACTCGATTGTTTATATTAGTATTAAGATACGACTCGATTGTTTATATTAGTATTAAGATACGACTCGATTGTTTATATTAGTATTAAGTGCAGATGCTATTTCATATTACCGGAAGTATTTTGCGCATGATAACTTAAAATATGGTGTCGGACAAAGTTTCCTGTATGTTCGCATATCAGTATCCCTGTATGGCGTAGTTTCATCATCGTGAACAGATTCGAAGAAAACATAATCTTGTCCCGTGTCCTGAAGTCTACGTAAATAAAAACTTATTGATATAAAGTTTCTTCGTTCATAAAGTCGTCTGTGACATCGTGATTTATGTGTTTTATGAGAAAAGAAATGTATTTATTCTTTCAAACATATGCATGATCATCTCTCTTACATTGATTTCAAATATAACTTATCACAAGAACGGATACACTATTTTGTCATTTTGGAAAAACATGTTTATATTTTCTTGACTAAATGAAAAAAATCTAAAGTAATAACAATGAAACATAGTCATAAGATACAGCAGGTTTTCTTTTACACAATGAAGTACATTTGTTGGCAAATATTAACATATTTTGTCGTAATTGCAATATTTTTCAGTTGTCATAATTGTGGTGATCAACTCAGAGGCTGGCAAGACCAAACTTTTATAACTGTTTTGTAACTAAGTATAAGGTAACGTATGTATAAAATGGTAGTGAATAAAATTTAAATTTAATTGAATAAAATTTTGATTGAATTTTATAGAGTTAAAGAAAATAATTGATAATAAACATGTAGTCCGAATTTGTTGTAATGTGGAGTTCGTTTTGTGCCAGTACTTCATGTGTATGCTTATTTCAGTATCTTCGCAGTAAATTTCAGTAAAGTCTATTTTTTAATAATCCATCCTTTTTAAAAGCGTAGGAGTTATGCTCACTGTCGCTGAAATAGCAATAAAAAGCACCGTTACTTTAATTTGTGGAGGCCGTCGTGGTAGTGATCGTATGGTAGTTAGATTTATAACTACCTATGCAATCAGTGCATATCACCACTTACATTGTGAGTTCGAATCCCGCTCAACGTTATGTGATAAAGTTTGTCAGTGGCATGTGGCAGATCGGTGGTTTTTACCGAGGTTTCCCACACAAATAAAACTGACCTCCACAATATAACTGACATATTGTTGAAAGTGGCGATAAACACCATAACCCTATTTCCCTTTAATTTGTGTCTAAGAGTAAAGTTAGTTAGTCTCTCGTGTTCATTTACATCCATATTACTAAATGGTTTACACTGTCGGGTGCTTAGCATTAGTACTTGGAGAAAAGGAGCGACCTTCTGTAAGTCACAGACAAACTTTATATCACATGAGAGTTTTATCAAGTACACCTCGCTACGCATGGGAATCGCAAGTTTTAATGTTGATGGGGCAGATTTAAATCTACTGCGTCGCCAGTGAACTCAATTTGATACCATCAAATCTCCAGTTCATGCCGTAAAATTTTCAAATACAATATAGTTACAAATGTATCTACTAAATATATCATTACTATTACATTACATTTAATCGAACGGGATTATTTACTTAAATAAAAATTAGTATACCATTTGCCATACCCCCCGGAAAAATCATACTGCAGAATTCTGATAGTTTCACTTTAGAGGGGAACAATAACCCATCCCACCACCAGAGAGGACTTTCGTTGCTGGTTGTGTTGGACAAATCAATATTCAACCCCCTAACGAATGAACGTAAATAAACACCTCATGATTCGGGAATGTCACTGTATAAAGGCAACTTCCCTTAATGGTGAAAATAAATACATATGCAAACAAAATGTATATGAAATTGAGTGCGTACTATGTGTTTCTGGAATAACCTTCATCAGGTACGCTCAAAATCTAACGTGGAATAACCTTCATCAGGTACGCTCAAAATCTAAAGATTGAAAGCCAAGTAATTTAAATGCTTGGGAGCAATAAAACCAAAGGGCCTCAACAGGATAACCAAAATCAGCTAAGGTCATCTATACCTGAGGGAGGAGAACCTTAGTTTTGATAAAAATTACATTTTAGGAATTATATTTCAATAATACATATATCTAATAAACCATCTCAGTGCTGAGACACTGACAACTGGACGAATGATACCCTCAGGGACTAATAGTCCATTCTGCTAGTGTGTGTTACACGTGGTCGTTGACAGCTCGTTGCAAGGCAACATTTTCATTCTATCATGTACATCGTTTCCCTTTTAGTAATCGAACTATCCACCCATATTCCAAATCCAACGTGTTATATTAACTACATTCGCGTGTCAAACGTCTTTCCGCACTGGGATATTTCCTTATTATATACAAAAATGTATATATATAAATTTCATAGCAAAAACATATTTTCAAAAAGTTCTCCTGAGCTCATTTTTTATCCAATTTTCACTTTTAAAAAGCAGAATCAATAAAAAAAAAGTTAAATATTCTCATTTTTTTTTTCGAATTTTTATTTGCAACATTTATAATTTAAACACTATTGTAATATTTGTTGAAGCAGAAACAAGCTTCGTGTAAATCACATCTGAAGGAAAAGTAGAAATAAAAAAAATTCATGAAAATCGATTATGAAACGACTTGACAAGATTTTGTATGAATACCATGGTTTTATATGAAATATATGACGAAATAATAAGCGCGGAAAGACTTTTAACTCAACACTGTGCATGACTTAATAATCTTTAAAATTGTTCTCGCTTGACGTTGAAAAAAGAAAATTAACAATCATGTATTAAAAACAACATATTTTTGTGTAATCTCGTATGATTGTTTTTAGGTTAAAGTGGCATGATGGTTTCCGGAAAGCTGCTGCTTATATCACTATTTTTGAAATTGGTTTTGAATGCGGAAAGTGTACCCATGACAAATGGTGAAAAAACTATTGTGTCCTTTAACGCCGATTTATATCCAGCCGCCTGCAATGTATTCGATCCTACCGATACCAAATGTGAATCCTATGAAAAGAGATCTGACAAAATTGCGTATGCCATTCAAAATGATTTGCCAGACACAGATGTTCTTTGTTTACAAGGCATTTTCTTCGACGAAGATGAAAAGAAAATAATACACAACACTCGAGAAAAATTCCCATATTCCTACAGCTTCACACATAATGAGGATGGAGAGTTCAATGAAAAGAAGCACTTCCCTGCACCCTGCTCACAACAAGACTTACCCGGATTAAACCAAATTAACGACTGTTCCGATCATAATTGCCACAGCAAGGCCGACTATATTGAACTCATAGCATGTATGGAAGATCACTGTCGTGCAACACAGGACAAGAAGTCCATTCGAGATGTCTTCGCTGACTTGTCAGATACTTGTGTTGGGTGTATATTTTCGGGAACTAAAAGAAACGTTTTTGACTGCTTAAATGAAAAATATGCTTTTAATCCAACCGGACTTGTTTTACTCAGCAGACTTAAAATTACGTCTTACAATAGTCAATATTTTCCTCATGATCATGAAGTTATCCGCCATGGGTACCTCGATGTGGAAGTAAGTATGAATAACGAGCTTAGATCACCATTTGGCGTTCGCCCTCGTCTGTTCACCAAATTTTGGATATATATTTTTTTAATTTATCTGTGGTACTACATGTATTCATATTTTGGAGATAGTTGGTAGTATTAACAACAACAACAAATACTTTATTGTCAATCAAGACGCCCCGAAGGACAGAAAAATCATCATTAATTTGTTACAATGATTAGCGTGATTTAAGTAATTATCAAACATTGAAATAAAGTAAAAAATAAAATAACAATAAAGGTTTACAGCAAAAGTTTATAATCATACATAGTTATGTCAATGAACAAAGCAATGATGTAAAGGAAATATCAAAACCCAAGATAATACTGTATAATATTGCATTCTCAAGAGGCAGAGCACCCAACAATCAATTAACATAACCACCAGTATTTCTGAGATATCAAAGTAAAAGGAAGTGACGATGCTGATACAGAAAGACAACGGTACAAACAAACAACAAATACCAGCAACAAAAATCAAACAAACAAATAAGCAAGCAACAACAAAACACAAGTTCTGTAAAGTGAACCGGTTGTTTGTAAGGAATGTTTCTTTCCCAATAAATATTAATGACACCTGCGTACCCGATGAAGGTTATGTCAGAAAGCTTTAAATGATCACTGCT
The DNA here is from genome assembly GCA_002080005.1 of Gigantidas platifrons. NCBI lineage: Eukaryota > Metazoa > Mollusca > Bivalvia > Mytilida > Modiolidae > Gigantidas > Gigantidas platifrons. The sequence goes on from MJUT01032536.1 coordinate 181,524, forward strand.
TAGTTTACTTGTTCCCAGATTATTTGGCCTTCCCATCTTTTGACTATGAGCAGGTACCTAGTGAAGGATACTTCAGAAACGCATTGTGCACTAAATTAGATATCTATGTTTTTATTTTTATGTCCCGACATCCAAATCCCTAAAGTCAGTTATGCTATATTAATTAATTGTGGCTCCTATCATCAATTGATAGAGGGTTGCTGCTAACAAGGAAGTTACTGAACCAAGGGTTCCCAGTGATAATGTTGAAGTCATCATATTGAAAGTTTTATGGTCGCCGCCATGCCTGTAAATGACCAATTTAGTAAAATAGTACGCGCATTGTAGACTAATTAACCAAGCAAAAAACCCCACATTTTACGTCCCTGCACAATTCTCCATCTCTTTCCAATGATAGTCATACATCATTGCTCTCGTTATCACATTCCTCCCTCATGCCAGATTTTTGATATTGTTTTAAAAAAACCCGTAGATATCTAATATAGTATGCACAGTGCGTTTCTAGAATAATCTTCATAGGGGAAGCTCAAAGTCAAAACACCGGAAAGCCTAATAATATAATATTCTTTGGGAGCAAATTTCAGTACTAGATGGTAAACATTGACACTTAATAAGGCTATTAATAGCCATAAATGTCATACACTTTTCTCATGCTTTGTATATAATTTAAATGTTGTAACAACTTGTGATTTTTTTTTATTTGCTATAAAATTTTCCTCTGATTTTTTACAAGATTCAAATAGCTACAAATTTAAAGAAAATAATAAATAAATTATTTGTCCCTTCTGTTGTGGTTTGTCCTCTATAAAGGAAATAACTCCCAACTCATATAGAAAACGTCAACAAACGTATAATCTTAGAATCAAATCGGGAAGGAGCAAATAGTCTTGGTTTCGTGCTTCTGAATTTCCCACAATTTCACACTATTGTAGTATTATTGCAGTACCTTTATTGGTACAAGATCTTGTAGCATTCCCAATTCATACCGTTAATAAGTAAACAAGTGATATTATTTTGTAGATCGACACCATTGGGAGAGTAATTTGTACTGTTATGCAACCCTACATTGGCAAAGCCTATATCGATAGTAAGTAAAGGTTAATTCGTTCATACAGAATACGAAAGGGCAATAAAAAATTGAGAATCCAGAGAAACTGACAACATAGGATACACAAGACGAAGAAAAACAAAACAAAAACAATCCAGAGAAACTGGCAACATAGGGTACACAAGACGAAGACAAACAAAGCAAAAACACAACATGTGTTGGACACCAATATGTAGTTAATTAGAAAGGAAACACTCGAATTTGGGTCTACTTTAAATTTGTAATTTTTCTATTGTGGTATATATTGAGAAATAATTGACATTTAATTGGTTATTCGAATAATTCAGTGCCATCTACCAGTCAGTGTGTCCTGACGAGATTAATATAGCGCCCTGAAGGAAGTGGGATATAGTGACTGTATTATTAGGTTATTTAATTGTTGGAGAAATAGCTCGTCGTCATTGACAGTTGGAGAACTAGATTCAGGGGGTAGATAGAATCCCCAAATCGGCTTTACTATGTAAGCATGTTTAACTTCGGGACCTAAATTTCCATTGGCTTTTCTATGTGTAAGAGTTTAAGAGTGGGATGATACCAAAGGGGTAATCAGAATTTGTAAATCGAAGGACAGACAGCACAATGGGCAAAAGAAAAAGAGAAAAAGGACAAACAACGATCTAAAAAAACACTACACAGAAAACTATATAGATAAAGATAGAGCAACACGAACCTCACTGAAAATCGGGGGTGACCTCAGATACCCCGGAAAGTTTGCCATAAGAGTTATTCATTTTGTTGAGGATATCATGCTCTCAGTAGACGGTGATTTGGCACTGTCATGGTTCACTAGATATGTTCATTATTGAGACTTACAGTTCATAGATAATGTAAATTAAATATTCCCTCATCTCCCTCAGGCTTATGTAACGTTAACTGAATTGTGCTATCCTGTTTAGACCCTTTGGCTTTCTTGCTTTCAAAAACTGTTTACTTGGTTTTGAGTGTACGTGATGAAGGTTATTCCAATCTTTTGGTTTTGAGTGTACGTGATGAAGGTTATTCCAATCTTTTG
>MJUT01032536.1:184149-194540 GCA_002080005.1 Gigantidas platifrons
TCTTTTGATTTTGAGTGTACGTGATGAAGGTTATTCCAATCTTTTGATTTTGAGTGTACGTGATGAAGGTTATTCCAGTCTTTTGATTTTGAGTGTACGTGATGAAGGTTATTCCAGTCTTTTGGTTTTGAGTGTACGTGATGAAGGTTATTCCAGAAACGCGTTGTCCGCACTAAATTAAATATCTACTTTTTTATTTTAGTAATTGAAATATGTAAATATATATAAAGGAAGATGAAAATATGCCGAATCTGAACATGAAGGCTGAAGCAGACGAAATCTTGTATAAATGTTATATAATTTTTATTACAGTTACTGGAGGTGCTTCGTCTTACGAAGACAAGAACTTAAATGAAGCAAAAACTCTGGTTGCGGTCACTGACTCCTCAAATTCTGTTATCATTGCTGGCTGTTTGAACACGGAGTCTATCCTTTCAAAAGGTGCAATTACACCACAATTTCCCCCATCAATGGGTGTGTTTAAAACTGCAGGATTTCTGGATCCAATCAGTGATTCTTATTACAGCAGTTATCCTAGTTGCACGTTTTGTTTTTCGAATCACTATGTTAAAGAAGCATATAAACACCAATATTATGACGGATATATCTTAGATCACGTATTGGTCAGAGGATACCGGGTTCTTAATTCAGGAACAAGCCATGAACAGGGACAAAATAAATTCGTAAGTATACATTGTACCAACTGTAAATCCAAAAAGGATATACAATACAGTGTCCAAAAAAGGGACAATGATCCACAAAGCACTGCATAGAAATCTAAAGAACTGCATCGGTATTGTAATGGCTAGCGTGTTCGCCTCGAGTGCTGTAGAGCGCGGGTTTGATCTCCGATCGGGTCAAAGACTATAAAATTGGTGTTTGTTGCTTCTCCGCTAAGCACGCAGCGTTAAGGAGAAAGAGCACAGACTGGTTGGTTCGGAATCAGGATCATGTGTACGAGTGGGGCGACAAGTATATCCGCGGCCTGTTGTTTCAGTGAGCTAGCACTATGAATGTCCAGCTAAGCGTGTTGGTCTAGTACAAAGCGGACCTTATCATCATCTCAGTTAAAATGATTTAGTTCTCGTCATGATATAGCTGAAAAATTGCTGATTTGGCAATAAAAAACAATCATTCACTCTCTATATAGTATACAATATACACAAGGAACAGGAATAGGACAGACGGAACCTATCCCTGGTCTTCTGTGACAGCGGCGACAAATCAGGTCCTTGCTTAGGACAGGCATACAAATGTGGCGAGATTGAAGCGGTCAATGCGTTAATAATATATACCTCTAATTTGCAGGTCACAAGAGTATTGATGAGTGAGGAAGGGAATCCACAAAAGCCATTGTCTGCTCATTATGGTGTTTCAGTTACATTTTCGGACGATTAAGTAGAAAAAATGTACACAGCTGGAAATTCGACCAATTTCTCGTTCATTTGGCGAATAAAAAAATTTGATTAATTATATATTATTTTAATATACTGTCTCAATTTGAAATGCAATTGTATTATGGAAGACTGATGTTGTTGATATGTATTTGCAGTTCCGTCGAAAACAGACAGGAAGAGAGGAAGTGGGGTCGATTCTTCTGAAATATATTCCTACGGGAGAAATCGTTTACAACCCATACTTTATTTTGTCTGACCTCATCAAAATTGACATACTAGCTAAAAAATTCAATCTGAAACATCTAAACTTGTATAATCCTTGACAAATATTATTCGTAAAGGCTAGGACTTGGCAGCAATAGTTCACCCACTCTGTTAGGCAGGTTTGCTTTGCCAACAATATAGACAATCTGCTGGTACAATTAGTAGGTCAAACAATCAATTAAATTGGTACATTTATATCTAATTCCATATTATGTACTGTTTTATGTTCAAAATTTGATTCCAACAAATTGATGACCTATTTATTCTGGTCTCCCACGAAGACCATTACTTTCTTTAGGTGTTCGTGATTAATTGATGATTTAATGTATCAGGTGTGATTTTTCTGTCGAAAGAGTAAAGGTCTCTAACCAACAGATTCTACCTTTCTCGCTAGTTGTCAGTAACTACAAGCATTCATTGACCATGCTATTATACTGTCCATGTTTATGTGGTCATTCATTTTTGTGATTGTGTCTTTGTGAGTAGAAGCGAATCTGTGCAGGTTTTTTTTTATCGCTTGTTCATATATGTATAGCCGTTGGGAGTACAGTTATCAAGAGGGATATCATTAACCGGTTTGACCACCGCTACCTTTTTGTGCATATCCGAAGCTAGAACCTGGATTTCCAACGTCATATTTTGGTTCAGTGAGTTAAGATGAAAGGTGATTGTTCGTTTTGTTGATATTGGTGGAATCGTCGAGATCCAGTGAGTTACATACTGTTTATAATTGTCGCTTGCTCAAGACGATTACATATTTACTACATGGAGAGAACAAAAATTGTAAGAATAAGAAATTGTATTTCAACTTTAAAAAAGGATAAATATAACAAAACACGGAAGTAAAACATCCTCTAGAAGTAGAGAATAACTGAGCTGAAATAAAAGCTGAAGAAGACCGGGACGATAAATTCGTTGTGCAAATAGAGAAAAAAGTAAAGAATTCTTAGCAATAAGAGAAAATGCTTGGTAGCCAATATGTTAGGGGGAAGTAGAACGCATGCTACAAAGCAATGCAAAATTCAATCGCGGTCACAAATGAAAAAGAAAAAAAACAACACAAAATATTCCGAACTACCAGTTGATTCTATATTCCCGGGCCCGGGTGGCTCAATGAGTTAGGTAGTTAGATTACCTAACAACTCATACAAGCCTATCACCAATACGGCGTGGGTTCGCGCCCAGCTTTCTAAATTACAAAAAGGGTACATTCGACTCGCAGCCGCAAGTTATAAAGTTTACCAGTTGCTTGCCCATGGCCGGTAGTTCTCTCCGGGTACTCCGGCTTCCTCCACCACCAAAACTTGTCGCCATGATATAGATGAAATATTGCTGAAAATGGCGTTAAAACATCAAAAATCAAATCTATATTCCAGAGCTTATGATACCTATCAGGTTTTCCCTGATAGAGGGTTGCTGCTAACAAGAAAGCTACTGAACCAATGGTTTCCTATTGGTTAAGTTGAATTACGGTCTCTGTTCTCCACCATGACTTAATTAACCGTTACGGAATCCCTGTGTCACAAATGACCACGGATATGTTCCTGTTGTCGTAAGCACTTCCCGATCCTTTCCTCAATCATGACATCACCGGGTTTCTTACTAGAGTAACACATTGGGTGCCACTGGTGGTGCAGGAACTATTTACACTTCCGGGGCACCTGGGTTCACACCATGTTTTAGTAGGGGTCGTGTTGCTTGATCTTTCGTTTTCTGTGTAGTGTTTTGTAAATCGTTGTCATTTTACCCTTTTCTTTCGGCCATTGTGTTCTCTGTCCCTTTTTAGCTCACCTGACCCGAAGGGTCATGTAAGCTATTGCCATCACTTGGCGTCCGTCGTCCGTCCGTCCGTCCGTCCGTAAACATTTCAATCTTCTTCTAGAGAACCACTGAAGCAAATGGGACCAAACGTGGCAGGAATGTTCATTTGCATGGTCTAACCGAGTGTTGTTACATTCGTTACGATCGATTATCCAACATGGCTGCCGGGGGCTATAAAAGCCTCTGATTGGCTGAAATTTTTAATGATCTTCTTCTCCGATACTACATGGAGGATGGAATTGAAAATTGTCATGAATGATCATTGCAAGCTGCTAACCAAGATTTTTTACTTTTTGGACCGATTGAAAATCCAAGATGGCCGCCAGCGGGGGACATAATTTAACATAGCGACCCTATGGGAAATATGTAAAACAAACTTCTTCTCAAGAACTACTGGATGGATTGGAACCATACTTGGCAGAAATGTTCCTGACAAGGTTCTGATCAATTGTTGTTACTTTTTGTTCCGATTGGTTATCCAATATGGCTGCCAGGGGCCATAATAGCCTCTGATTGGCTGAAATTTCAAAGATCTTCTTCTCCGATACTACATGGAGGATGGAATTGAAAATTGTCACGAATGATCATTGCAAGCTGCTAACCAAGTGTTGTTACTTTTTGGACCGATTGAAAATCCAAGATGGCCACCAGCGGGGCTGCTGTTACTAAAAATAGAAATTTCTTCAATTGTCCATTGCTGCTTTAGTATAAACCAAAATGAGCTCAAATTTCAACTGCAGCTACATGGCAAGGAGTAGTTTAACATATATTCGGGGTTTTTCTGTGAAATGTTTCTTTCAGGCGATTTATACCGATTATGCAAATTAGGCATATTTTGATAAAAGATCACATTTAAATCTCCTTTGAAACCGCTGAACCAAATTAAAGCAAATTTGGCTGGGATGGTCCTTGGGTGATAGTCTTTCAATATGTATTCGACAGCCCCACCCTCCATTCAAAATGGCTGCTGTTACTGAAAATAGAAATTTCTTTAGTTGTCAATTTCTGCTTTATTACAAATCAAAATGAACTCAAATTTTAACTGCAGCTACATGGCAATGAGTAGTTTAACATATATTCTGGGTTTTTCTGTGAGATTTTGTCAGCCAGTTTATTCCGTTTAGGAATATTATGAGATAAAAATCACAGCAAAATCTTTTGTTCAGAAATTTGAGTTGAAATGATCTTTGGATGATCCACTTTCAAAATTATGTGTAACACCCCCCCCCTATTTCTATCAACTTTAGATGTCAAATTGAAAACCAGGTGAGCGATTACAGGCTCCTGGGAGTCTCTAGTTCTATTTACGGTTTCTAATTACCCCTTTTGTTATCTTCAAACTGTTCTCATAACTTATAAAGCGATACATCCATAATAATAAAAGAGGCGGACAAACACAATGTCCGATTTACGTACATCGTGGTTGAACATTAACTGTATGTATTAATGTAATTAACTTAATCGTATATCACTAATACACCACGAATCCAATCTAATCGGTAAAAAAATGATGTATTTATTTAATTTTTTTTAAACAAAAGACAAAAATAAGGATTGTTTCGACCAGTTTTCATATTCCTACAGCTAAGCACGAATGTAAATTGTAATATTGTTTCTATAGAATGCTAACAGACGATTGTTTCGACTTGGATAACTTGGACAAGGAAAGACAACGTGGGTTGATATTCTTAATTTACGATCCATGCCAAATGCCATGAACATAATTAATAAAAAGTATAATTTTTGTCTTTGCCATTATTTTTGATTGCAAGATATAGTAATAATGATGCATTCACCCAGAATCAAAACGCATGTTGCTGACACGACAAACAGCCTTGCATGAAGAAATTGTTATGAATTGTCTCATTGAAAGGCCAACTTTTTAGACAGAGTAATCTTTCTTTTCCCACCATTCTAAATTTAAGATGAACGGACAACTGACGTTACTACTAATGAATTTAGAGGAACATTATCAAAACAAAATTAAATCATAAAACACTATCGTGGACTGATATTAATATAGATCAGAAGACAATGAAAAAGAAGATAAGAAAGCTGTGTTTTGTTTCGGCATATTTTAAACATGTACAAAGATAAGCTTTGAATGAAAGCCGTTTTTTTTACCGAATATATGGTTAGGGTATGGTGTTTAACGCCACTTATAACAATATTTCAGTTATATCGTAGTGGTCAGTTTTATTGGTGGAGGAAACAGGAGTGAGTACATGGTGAAAACCATCGACCTGCCACAAATCACCGACAAACTTGATCGCATAATGTATCGAGTACACCTCGGCATGAGTGGGATTCAAACTCACAACGTTAGTGGTGATAAACACCAATTGCACAGGTAGTTGTAAATCCAACTATCATACGATGACGACCACGACGGCCCGCTTTACCGAATATAAGATCCTATTTATTAACAAATAGAACAAGAGATATCATGCATGAAACAACAAGAACATTTAAGCCATTAGATATAAAGATTCTAATGTCCTACGACAACATTTTCGTTTTGTCTTTTTTCTGGGTACTGCGGTTTCCTCCACCAATAAAATGACCGCCACAATATAACTGAAATATTGTTGAAAGCGACGGTGTAACTTCATAACCCTAACCCTTATGTCTAGAAAGGTATGATATGGCACTTTGAGACTGACATCTGGACCTGTTAATTGGTGGTGCGCCGGTAGAATGTTGATTGGCCATGTTCCTTCTTTTAGAAACCAACGGATTGGAGAAATGAAATGCATTATTTATAGAATTTGCATTGGCTTACAAAGAATCACTTACTGCTTCTTGATATCAGACCCTCGGTGGGCCAAATTTATTACGATCGTCCATCTCAATAAAAACAACTGACATTTTCCCCAATATCACCAAATTACAGAAGCCAAAAATAGCAAACGATTTCACATGGAAACCGTGGTATGTATTTAGGTCAACTATATATACAAAGCAGAGAATTAGTATATATCTCCTGTTGTTTGTCACTTTACTATTCATTTGGCTATTGTATTGTTTGTTCTTCTTCTTCTGATTATCCCATTTGGTAGTGTCTAGCAATGGCCAACTGTTCTAGATTTAGATATTTTAACGGGCATTTTTTTTTTTAAATCTTTGTTCTTCAGATGGATTCGAATCAAAACCGATGGTACATTTGTACACTTCAGCAGCTATTCGTGTAGCATAATGAGGAACCATTAAGCCGGGTGTGTAACTATATTAACACGACGGGTGCCACAAGTGGAACAGGAACTGTATATCCTTCTGGATAACCTTAATTCACACCGCTTTTTAGTGGAGTTCCTGTTACTCGATCTCTAGCTATATGTGTATGTTTTATAGATCGTTGTTTGTCCTTTTATACTTTTTCTTTTGGCCATTGTGTTGTCTGTTCGTCTTTGATTTATGGATTTTTATTTCCCCTTTGGTATCTTCTAGCTCTTCTTAGCTCTTTCGGTTAAATCTGTGAGTTAAGATTGCTGTCAAATTAAAATAAGAAATATGTATATGTGCATATACTATTGTCACACGTTTAGAAACAATCATAATATTATTCTTACAATTCTACGTTTCATGATGACCACAGAACATAGGACACATAATGTTGGAAAACATCTTCTCTAATTTAAAATCTACGGGGGAAAAATTCAAAGTGTATTTTTTTATTGATATTTTTTGTAATACTGTTTGATTAATTTTTGTTTTTGATTTTTTGTTATTGTCTTGTTTTTCATTATATTTGTCATCCTATAATCGACAAGTTTATAAGAATGATAACATCGAGTATGGTCGTCGATGTAGATCCATGTAGTACATGTAGGCTCGATCCACGGAATATTCCTAATGCTATAAAATGGTATTTGTTGCTTCCACGTTGAGCATAAAACATTAAGCTGAAAGAACAAAGACTTGTTGGCTCTGAGTCAGCATATTTTTATATGTATCTGAGCTTAGCGACAGTGCACTGTTGCTTCAGATTGCTATCACTCTAAAAATCCAACGATGTGTGCAAACCAGACATCATTATTATCATCTCATCAAATAGCAACTAGCCAACGCTATGACATAGGTGAACAATGTCTCACTATATTCAGAGGGATTATAAAATATATGTCTCTGTAATGTTCCGAAACTTTTTATGAACATCTACAAATGTTCTTTTTGAGCAGGTAAACTACATTGAATGTATAAAAATGTTTGCTATATACTGTCACTGACCCAAATATAGCTCTTCCTGGTACCATGTCACATGTTACCTGTTGAGCTTTGGGAACCTAGTTGTAAATCCAGTTCACTTCCTGTTGACAGAAAATATCAAAAGGGCCAATCAAGGGATAATTACATAATAATTATTTAATGCGAAATATAAATGTCAATGGAGTAATGTGATTTTTCTGCAGAATCAACACAATATTAACGCAGAGTCTGAAAATATAAAGTTTATCTAATTTATATTTTGATCGAATAATTGTGGGTGGTTTTACGTCCAGTAGCAAATGTATAATGCATATACAGTACGATAAAAACGTACAAGCATTTTTATCAGTAGATACTCCAGTGATGTCCCATTGTTGTTAATAAGACACGTGCAAATTAAGCTACATAGGTTTTGTTGCTCAGAAATAATTGATAAAATGGTTGGTTTGGACAAGAAAGGTTTAGAACTCTGTAAATAAGATGATACTGAAATGGAAAGCAAAAAACTACCACGCTGTCGGAATATTTCACACGAGTATTTTGTATTTTGTTAGTACAGTAGTTCTTATATGGACATATCATCTCATGGGCTCTATTGTTTAGAAAGGTATGGAATTAAATCGCATGAGCTCTGTTGATTAGAAATGTATGGAAATAAAATCGCATGGGCTCTATTGATTAGATATATATGGACATACAATCGCATGGGCTCTATTGCTTAGAAACGTATGGAATTAAATCGCATGAGCTCTGTTGATTAGAAATGTATGGAAATAAAATCACATGGGTTCTGTTGATTAGAAATATATGGAAATAAAATCGCATGGACTCTGTTGGTTAGAAATATATGGAAATAAAATCGCATGGACTCTAATGCTTAGAAATGTATGGAATTAACTCGCATGAGCTCTGTTAATTAGAAATGTATGGAAATAAAATCGCATGGGTTCTGTTGATTAGAAATGTATGGAAATAAAATCGCATGTGCTCTGTTGATTAGAAATGTATAGTATGGAAATAAAATTACATGGGTTCTGTTGATTAGAAATGGATAGAAATAAAATCGCATGGACTCTGTTGATTAGAAATATATGGACATGCAAATGCATGGGCTCTGTTGATTAGAAATGTATGGAAATAAATCGCATGAGTTCTTTTGAATAGAAATATATGGACATATCATCTCATGGGTTCTATTGTTTAGAAAGGTATGGAATTAAATCACATGAGCTCTGTTGATTAGAAATGTATGGAAATAAAATCGCATGGGTTCTATTGATTATATATATATGGACATACAATCGCATGGGCTCTATTGCTTAGAAACGTATGGAATTAAATCGCATGAGCTCTGTTGATTAGAAATGTATGGAAATAAAATCGTATGGGTTCTGTTGATTAGAAATGTATGGAAATAAAATTACATGGGTTCTGTTGAATAGAAATGTATGGAAATAAAATCGCATGGGTTCTGTTGATTACAAATGTATGGAACTAAAATCGCATGAGTTCTGTTGATTAGAAATGTATGGAAATAAAATCGCATCGGCTCCGTTGGTTAGAAATGTATGGAAATAAAATCGCACGAGTTCTGTTGATTAGAAATGAATGGAAATAAATCGCATGTGCTCTGTTGATTAGAAATATATGGAAATAAAATCGCATGGGTTCTGTTGATTAGAAATGTATGGAAATAAAAATTGAATGAGCTCTGTTGATTTGAAATGTATGGAAATAAAATCGTATATGTTCTGTTGCTTAGACATACGTAATTCTAACATGACATCCTTCTTTCGCTTTGTTAACAAACGAGTGAGTTATCCATTCGGTATAATCTCATCAGGACTGACTTTTCCATTGGATTGATTGATTGATTGATTGATTGATTGATTGATTGATTGATTGATTGATTGATTGATTGATTGATTGATGTTTAACGTCCAGCAAGCAATTTTTCAGCCATACTCAGGACGAGAATAATTGAAACGCCACGGGACTCGAAAAAAGGAAATGTGATGGGTAGGGACGGATAATTTTGTCAGTGCAACAGATCTCCTATGGACCACTCATCATGAGCATAATGCTCATTATGAGCTGTTACTCTGGGTTCTTTAACTGCGAAGAGGGTGACAATCTCTCAACACGGGACCTCGGTTTTATTTACGTCTCATCCGAAGAACGGGTTGGTTGTCAATTTGTACATCCCGCACAACCGACGGAAGCCCCTTCAAGCCGAAGAAGCTCTCGGTCCCATTTCTATACCCCGGGGTTCCCGCGGGATTGCTTTTCCATTGGAGCATAAATTGTAACCCGACTAATGCCAATATAGGGCGCAGTATTATTCGAGTTACATATATTGTGTGCGACATATTTCGCAAGCGTAAGTATAAATTACCGTATTTGTACTCTTAGACATATCAGAATCGAAATAAATCATGGAAGCCAGAATGTGTTTTGAGCTTTAACATGGATTGGTGGATATCAGTAAATTTTATCCCTCGCTTCTGGCTCGGGATACAATACTAACATCCGCCAATCCATGTTAAAACTCCCAACACATTCTGGCTTCCATGATTTATTTCTTAAATAACAGTAGATCAAATGATATTGGCTATGTTACTGAGAACAACATCCAGGAATATCACCATTACATGAAGAAAAAATGTATATGTATCAATAGTTTTTATTTGTTTTGTTTTGTTT
>MJUT01032536.1:194565-224577 GCA_002080005.1 Gigantidas platifrons
GGGGGGGGGGATTTGTATGATTTATATTGCAAATATATGGGTTTTCTTTCATCCTCTTAATATATAGGACAGTGGCGTTCAACACCACACACCATCTTGATATATTCGTTAAAATCATATCAGATCAAAATCGTATTGTACCTGAGTACATTAAGACAGAGGAAAACGTTACGTGATAGTTCGATAGTCAACAATTAACAAGATATATAATGCGTATAAAACGAAATTCTAACGAGAACGTTCTGATAAATACCAACCTTAGATGTCAGAATATAAGGCCATTCTGCTTAATTAACACCGTTTTCAAATTGTGAAAAGCAACAATATTATACTTTCCCTTTAAAAGATCAAAATCTTTTAGTTACTCGACCACCTCAGATAATCTACGTCAACATACAAACGCAAGTACGACCAACAGAGATTTTATTTTAATTAAATGTTATTAGCAGTGTGTCACTGTTAATTAGATATATACAGTCGAAACCCGTTATTTGGTCGCAATGGAAGGAATTGCATATTTTATTTTGATATAAGCCGACCTTCGACTTATGAGGTCATAAGGAGTAAACAATTGCAATGAATGGAGGACAATATTACTATACCGAATCATCCAAGATAATCACTTAAACAAGCCCCAGATATACGAGGTTCGACTGTATATGTCCACGTGTTTATGGCATGATCATCAAACATTGTTCGACGATTTATCAGTTGTTGTTGTTATTGTTTACTGTTAAGAAAAGTTTGAAGATATCAAAGGCCCGTAAACCGAAGAAGGGTGATAATACAATGGCCAAAGGGTGATAATACAATGGCCAAAGGGTGATAATACAATGACCAAAGGGTGATAATACAATGACCAAAGGGTGATAATACAATGGCCAAAGGGTGATAATACAATGACCAAAGGGTGATAATACAATGACCAAAAGGTGATAATACAATGGCCAAAGGAAAAGGGACTAAAGAACAAACAAGTATCCCCAAAACACTACACAGAAAACACGAGATACACGAACCCATTAAAAACCAGGGATGAAATTAGGTGCCCAGGAAGGGTGAGACGTTTCTGCTCCACTAGGGATACCCGTCGTGTTAGGTTTGTTACAAGCCCGGTGATGAGTCATGAATAAGGCAAGGACCGCATTGTGATTACGACTAATGAGCAGTACTTCAGCTATATTTCAGGGTAAAAAAAAGCATGCAAATAATGAATTTCATGAACTAAATTTATAATGGTGGATGGTACCGAGATGAACATGTATGGAAAGATGTATTGATTGCCGAATATGAATTCGGGGATAATGAAAGGGCTGCAAATGATACCTTGTAATGATCTAACCCAAAACAGTGGTTAATAAGGTAAATTGATTAATTGCTGTTCAACATAAAGTGAGGTATTTAACCCATCTCAAACAAACAATAACAAACAATAACTATAACAGGTAAAATATCTGACAGATACGCCTCACACTTAGATTTATTACATAGACATTGGCAGTTAGAGATAACTGTGGTCTAAGATTTATGATAAACAAACATTATGACGTTGATTTCGAACGGAAACCTACCTGGGTGATCGCTCGAGGAATTCTGTTTTTCACAGTACCTGCTGATCGTGTTGTACACATCACAGTATGGTGAAAAAATATTCTTATTTCAATTAATCCTGACATTCACATCGGAGTAATCTGTTAAATAAGATGATTGACATGGAGATATATTTCGCGTTTTCGTTTGATAAACGTTAGTGAAAACACATCATAGAATTCCAAACAAATAAGAGCAACATAGACCTTAGCACACAACAACACACCAACAAACCAAAACAAAACAAACACAATTAATAAAAACAAGTGGGGATGTACTTGCAAAGGATAAGCAGTTCATATTACTTATAAGGGCTCCGATGTATTTCACATATACTCAAGTCGGGTGAGAGTCATGTTGTAGATGAGAAAATAAATAAAAAACATAAAAGGCAAAAGATAAAAATGCCATTTGAGAAATACACATTTCGCAACGACCAACCAGTTCGTGATGCTAATCGTATAATTTTCGTAGCGATGACTTAAACCTAGAACCTAGTAATTTTTGCGTCAGCAGTTGAACTCTGTCCAGAAAATCACAGTATTGGGCGCAAGTCCTACAATAACGTATGAGCTGTCTATTTTGTTTCAAGGTAATTAGTAATTGTCAAGACAAGACAAGAGTCTTTATGTCGATATATTCAATACATTTCTAACATAATAAACATTTTAACCAATAATTGTAATAACTATGCTACAGAAAAGTGGTATTTCCAGTATTCAACAACAAAATTGCTGGAATATTGCTACTTGTGAATCGAAAGTTTACTATTGGAGAAGTGATGTCATCACGTTTGTCGTAGGTGAGGTTGTTTTTTTTTGTGTTTTTTTTATATCTTCCTCTGTTGTCGAATTCTAATTTTCTAAGACCTACTGCCCATAATACTTTACTTTATGTACCAAGTGCCCAGTGAAAATACAAATCTTACAAATGTCTAAATCATTACTACTCAAAATATATTTAAATTTTTCAATCTCAGACATATCTGGAAAAGACGATATAACTAATGATAAACTTTCAAAAAGATCAACCCTATATGCACTTAGTTTAGGGCAATACATGATAAAATGAAACTCATCCTCGACCTCAGAGCTATATAATCTGCATATTCTCTGTTCTACTGGTAATTTGCTATATCTACCTCTTTCAATATCCAGATTACATTTACTAATACGCACTCTAACAAATATTGATACTGCATTTATCTATATCTGTATATAAATATTTCTCTGCCTTAAAGTTGTGATAAGTTCTTAACTTATTTCTCTCCCAAATATTATCATTATTTTGAGATAATAAATTATTCCAGAAATTTTCATATCTCTCTTCCAGTTTATGTTGTACAGATTTCAAAAGAGCAACCCTGGATAATGTGCCCTGATTATCGCAAACATGTCTGAATCCAATATCAGTTAAGAAGAATTGTTTAACTTTATTAAATAAGCCGTCTTTAAGAAGTATATTTCCTTTATATGAATGAAAAAACAAAGAATTTTCCTGTGTATTCACAAGATATAACCAGTAGTTAATACAAGATTCCAATGAGTGAATTGACAAGGGATATAATACAAGCTCACCTTGAACAGCAATATTACTTAGTGGCTGATTTATGAACTCCTAAAATATATTTTGCAAACTTACTTAATTTGAATTCTATTAGGGTGAAATGAATCATATTTTGTTTCAATATCAATACCATCTTTTACAATTAAAGGCATTGCCCAAATCTCACTACATGATGGGGCGACCATTTGTTTTTGAGAGGGGGGGGGCTTGAAATATTTTGACCCAAAATTAGTTGACTCTTTTGTCGAAAATAAAAATTCTGATATTAAAGTCATTTGCTCAGATTTACATATTTTTTGTCACAATGTGATTGTGCAAGATAAAGGGTAAGAACAGGTCCAGCAGATATCAAGTATAGCCTATAGGTTCACTGAATGTATTTTTGCAGGACCTAGAATCCACCTAATGTCAACAAAAATGTTCTTTTGGGCTTATCAAAAGGGGAATGAGGGTCAAACGAAAATGCAATGATTTTAAATGCAATCAAGGTTTTTCAAGCAAAGCTGCTTGCCATAAAAAGAAAAAAATTACCTGTCAATAGTGTCATGCTTGTCTTGTCAGAATCATTTCACGTTTTTGAATCGCGGATAACATGTAGATGTAACAGATTCCCTAGCCGAAGACGAAGGCGAGCTGCTCTTTCTATTTGACACCAGCTCACACAAAGTATTCAGAGAGGAGAATCATCATTTCAGGAGAAATGTATGGACTTTGAAGTTTCATGAAATTCATCCCAGGGTTGTATACGACCTAGCACATGTGTGTATTTCATGATCAGTACACACTAACAAATGACGTACTACACATAACGCTTTGTGTGTATATTATAAGTTTTCTTATCACATACTTGTAGTTGATAAAGCTAAAATTTTACCCTGTAATAAAACATTGAGTTTTGCTTAGAATAATAAGAGGAGTCATGTTTATTTCACTCAGTTTCACAAGAATGATCGAAGTGGGCTGATAAAGCAAATTTATTAACTGCTTCCGGAAATTTATTACATGCCTTTCCGTCAATGCCCGTAAGTTCACTTCGTGAATGTCCGGAAAACTGTGTTTACAGACATGGCGGATTCAACTGTTTTATAAAATATTTGCGCCGAAAACTATTAACTACCAATTTCTCTCCTATGATATAGAAAGTGGTTAAGAAACGTGGATTTATTGGATTTGCATATTAAAACAATATTTTGTTTGGTTCTATGACTAATGTATTTAATTCTAGCTAAAATGACTAATTTACATTTTGGTACAAATCAGTTATTTCCTCTGTTGAAGTATATGATAAACATATCATTACATATCATTTTTCATATCATACCCTTCATCAGCCCTCGTTCATATCGGCTCTCGGGCTGATATCATGACCTAGGGCTGATAAAGGGTATGATATGAAATATGCCATGTAATAATCTATATTTTTATAGAATTTTCATTTGAGTTTATTTGAATTTTTCAGAATATAAACAACAAGAGATTTCAGGATTTCTCATTGAAATAAATTTTATTGCGATTTTAAATACTATTTTGTTCTACATTTTTACAATTCCGGTGAAAAAATATTTGGCTATCAATACAATAGTGACGTGACTAAAATTCGCATAGCCTATAGTTAAAAGAGCTTCGCCCTTTATTAACGTAAAAAAAATCGGTATTTTTATTCAAATTTGTTCAATAACATTTAAATTATTTGACTTTCCAATCTTTTAACTTTGAGTGTTCCTGATGATGGTCATTCCAGAAACGTACCTAATGATGCTCATTCCAGAAACGTACCTGATGATGGTCATTCCAGAAACGTACCTACTGATGCTCATTCCAGAAACGTACCTGATGATGGTCATTCCAGAAACGTACCTGATGATGGTCATTCCAGAAACGTACCTGATGATGGTCATTCCAGAAACGTACCTGATGATGGTCATTCTAGAAACGTACCTGATGATGGTCATTCCAGAAACGTACCTGATGATGGTTATTCCAGAAACGCGTCGTGCGCACTAAATTGTACATCTACGTTTTTAGTACCAAAATTTCTCTGGGCCGTCGTAGTCGTGATCGTATGGTAGTTGATTTACAACTACATATGCTATCAGTGCCTATCACCACTAACGTTGTCAGTTCAAACCTCGTTCAAGCGAGGTGTACTCGACTCGATACAACTTTATGTGATAAAGTTTGTCAGTGACTTGCGGCAGGTCGGTGGTTTTCTATGGGTACTCGGTTTCCTCCACCAATAAACTGACCGCCACGATATAACTGAAATATTATTGAAAGTGGCGTTAAACACCATAAACCAAACCAAAATGTCTCGTTAAAAATTGCAAGATTGTTTATTTGTTTTAATATGTCATTTTCACATCTTTCAGACAAATTTTCCATCCATATTTTGTAGGTACATTAGTAGAAACAAGATAATATGTATGTGGAACATTCTGACGATGTATGACAGCCCCATCCCCCTTATCAAAATGTTCATCTTCCCTATGGTAACACACATCAAAATCCGTAAGACTAATAATGTCTAGGCACACTAAAAAAGAGAATAACATCAAAAACCAAATAATTAGTCACAGACACGAAAACTAAATTGTACATAAGGTGGAAACGTGGGTAGGGTAGGGGTAGGACTATGGTGCATAACGCCACTTTCAACAATTGCTTAGCCATATAATTAAATGTAACATGACCATTAGTATGCGATATCTGACACTTACACATTTTGCCTCTGGTAATACAAGATAATCCAGTTAGGGGAGACTATTTAACTGTTATGTGTATACGCGTGGGGAATTTTATGTTGCCAAATTTGATAATAAGAAAATTAAAAACTAAAAAAAACCGAAAATCCGACCAGAAAGTCCTAGAAACAAAGGGCAAGATCACTAACCTTAACACACATACACGACTGCTTACTTTGCTGGCGTGATGGAAGCACTTCAATAAGAAAAAGTGGTGGGGTAAGTTACTTTTATTTACTTCAAAGATTAGAAAAAATCTGATTGAAGTTTAAAACTAGAAATTTGGTAAGATTAAACAAAATTTTACTGACATTACCTTGATTATTCTCCTACTTTTGGATGCGCGTGAATAAAATGAAATAATTTTAATTAAAAATGGTCAAGTGCTTTAAATTTATACACCATTCTCTTGATGTCTTGAATAATTTCTATAATTGAGACTTGGAATCTTCAAAACTCTCGGAGGTAGAGCGTTCCACTTCCTTTCGAATATCTGTTCTACGTGATTGTACCTGGAAACCCTTAGCGTTGGTCTTCTGTTATTACTTTTAATAATGAATTGGTATGTATTTATCTTGATCATTTTATTTGCTAATGTATGCATCATAGTTAGGCTAGATGTTTTTCACAGTCTTGTCATTCATGAAGCTGACAGATTATGGGTTATGATGTTTATTAGTTAAAATATTGCCGTCTTTGTTTTCACTATTTCAAGTCTCTGTTTGTTTGTTTGTTTGTTTGTTTGTTTTTTGTTTTTTGTTTTTGCAATACTTTTACTTTGGTATTGTTTGTGTTCATATTTCATGTTAGGAATCACACATTTCCCTTGTTACAGATGTTGCCGATGTGTTCATTCCATTATAGGTGTGAACTTATAATACAGTCTAGATGCTTAGCAGATGAAACTATTTGTAGAATGTATCTATTGAGAGTATTTTCGATTGTTATTGATTATCACGTCTTGGTCATCGTCATTACATTGTATTTATCCCTAAGATTCGCTCCCACTCTAAAACCCCACTTATTATGACAACATAAACATGAACAGCACAAGGAACAGAACACGTATCTATGATTTTTCGTCAAGTGTGGGTCATTGATGTCATTCTTTGACCGTCATAATCACATGCTCACACCATAGAATACTTGGTGTTTTAAACGTTAAATGTGAACTATGTAACATAATATAACTTAACCTTACTTTCCTTTATTTTAAGAATAGTTGTTATTATAATATATTATCAAAGATTACACTAAGCCATCGACATTTATATTTTGAATTAAATAATAAAATTATATAATTATCCCTTAGTTTCCCCTTTTGATATTTTCTGTCAACAGGAAATGAACTGGGTTTAAAACTAGGTACCTAAAGCTCAACAGGTAACATGTGACAAGGGTACCAGAAACAAGAGGATGTCCAACTTTACACTTATACACAAGAAGCTATCCAACTTTACACTTATACACAAGAGGCTATCTAACTTCACACTTATACACTAGAGGCTATCTAACTTCACACTTATACATAAGAGGCTATCTTACTTTACACTTATACACAAGAGGATATCTAACTTCACATGAATGTGTGACGTAAAAATGTTTTTGACATTTACTGTCGTAATTAAAATACTTCAAAGGACTCATAGTTATTGATGGTGATGGTTCACGAGATATATTAGATACCCTCCTAACTGAATTTAATACTGTTTGACTACTATTTTACCTATTTTGTTCCAGTATTGTTATAAATGCTGTTATAGTGACAACCGGAACCTTTGAACCGTAATGAAAGCGAGAGGTTTGGCACCGTAAAATCTGATTAAATCCACCATTTCTTTAGAAATGCCTGTACAAAGTCAGGGCCATTGCGGTTTCCCAGCTTCCCGGTTGTCGACTGATTTTGTCTGTATATTGATTTATGAGTTTCGACTTTCCCTTTGGAAGATTACTCTGTGTTCGGTAATTTTGTTATTACCCTTATTCACACTTATACATAAGAGACTATTCCACTTTACACTTTCACACAAGAGGTTATGCAACTTTACACTTATACACAAGAGGCTATCCACCTTTACACTTACACACAAGAGGCTATTCAACATTACACTTATACACAAGAGGCTATCCAACTTACCACTTATACACAAGAGGCTATCTAACATTATAATTATACACAAGAGGCTATGCAACTTTACATTTATACACAAGAAGCTATTCAAACATTACACTTATACACAAGAGGCTATCCAACTTTACACTTATTCACTAGAGGCCATCTAACATTACACTTATACACAAGAGGCTACCCAACTTTACACTTTTATTTTGGTATTGTTTGTTTTCCCATATCATGTTAGGAATCATAATTTTATTGCCTTTGTTGCATATGTAGCCGATGCATTCGTCCGTTTATAGGTGTGAACTTATAGTACAGCCTAGATGCTTACCATATGACACTATTTGTAGAATGTATATATTGAGAGTATTTCGGTCATGTCAATTCCGACCACGTTCCGTCTTTTTCGTGTCTTGACGTCTGAACAAATAGGCAGGCGACTTCCGGTGTTTACGCTATTACTGTGACAACGTCAGCATATCATAGTCGTAGATGCGGTAGATTATAAGTAATTGTAATATGGAGACGCCAAGGAAACCGCTGAATAAATACTGGTGTTCGGTACCCCAATATCTGTCTTATATAAGAAATATATACATAAAGGCAGATCGTTTTCCTTTCATGATGCTGACAGCCGCAAATAAAGAAAGAAAACAAATTTAATTTTAAAGAATTATTTGTCTCTGCGTTGAAGTCTTTGATACAAATAAAATAATTTAATTGATATCTGTCTTTTACAGAAAATGTTAAGATATTTTTAACTTGAGAATCGAACGTTAAAACGGCACATATCGATTGGAGTTATTGTTGTGTACATTGACACCGGAATCTCAGGACCAGCAGTTCCATCGAAATCACGTGATCTGGCAGACGAAAATAAAAAAATTTTGACGGAATGGAAATGATTCGAAACAACCGAATTACATTGCATTTATCACGACAGGTGTCACTAGTGGAGCAGGAACTCCTTACCTTTCCGGAGCACCTGAGTTCACCCCCAGTTTTTAGTGGAGTTCGTGTTACTCGATCTTTAGTTTTATGTGTATGTTTTGTA
The DNA here is from genome assembly GCA_002080005.1 of Gigantidas platifrons. Taxonomy (NCBI): domain Eukaryota; kingdom Metazoa; phylum Mollusca; class Bivalvia; order Mytilida; family Modiolidae; genus Gigantidas; species Gigantidas platifrons. The sequence goes on from MJUT01032536.1 coordinate 203,636, forward strand.
GATCGTTGTTTGTCCTTTTGTACTTTTTTCTTTTGGCCATTGTGTTGTCTATCCTTCTTCGATACTAATGACGGATTCTAAGTACCTCCCTTTGGTATCTACAAACTCTTCGTATCTCGATGAAGCAATCACAGGAGAAACTATTTATAGAATATGTCTATTGAGTGTATTTTCGGTCATGGTCATTACATTGCATTTATCCCGATGACGAAATCGAAAAGATTCGCTCCCACTAAAAAACCCACATTTTATCACAAACATGAATTACAACATGAACATGAACAGCACAGGAAACGGAACACAAGACCGCGTACTTCTCACGTATCTATGAATTGTCGTCATGTGAGGGACGTTGATGTCATTCTTTCACCGTCATAATCACATGCTCAAACCATAGAATATTTGGTGTCTTAAACGTTACATGTGAATTATGGAACAGAATAGCACTTAACTTTCCTTGCCTTTAACCTACTTATGTTTAAGTATAATTGTTATTATCTTTTATCCTGCAATTGTGTGATTTTAAGAACTAATAAAGGGGGTCAAATACATTTTTGTAAACTTCAGTGTTATTAGATCATGGACCTAATAATGCATTTCTGGTACCTGATTCATGTAGAGCGAGCGAAAAAAGGAAACGGTAGCTGTATATGTGCTGATGTCACCATGGAAAACGATTAGAACGACGTTTGTTTCCGTTATTTTCAGACAATTTGGCAGTTGTTATGGACTTTTTAATATTGCCGGATAAACACAATATACGTACATTGTCGTTAAATATAAAATTAGTAAAGCATTCGCTGCTATATACACTAGTCAATAAAAGAAACGATACAAGGGTTTGATGCTCAATATTTTTTACCTAGAAAACAAATCGACAATTAAGATTCATATGGGCATAACAAATAAGGCAATAAAAAAAATTAAAAAAAATTCAACATCATTATCAGAACAAATCGTGGACAGACAGAAATTGTCATGCAGTATGGAGGTTTGCGGAGTTCAATAACGTGTGTGACCACCTCTTGCAGCAACGACAGCTTCGCATCTCCGACGCATAGAAACAATCAATCGTTGGATAAAGTCTTCTGGGATGTTGTTCCACTCGTGCATAAATGCGTCATGCAAGTCCTGTAGAGTTTCCGGTGGATTTTGATGGTGGCGAACACGTCTACCGAGTTCATCCCATAAATGTTCAATTGGTGACAGACCCGGTGATAGTGCCGGCCAAGGAAGAACACGGATGTGATTCTGGTTAAAAAAATCTTGACAAACACGAGTCACGTGACATCTTGCATTGTCATGTTGAAAGATGTGATCAAAGTTTCGCTGTTGCAGAAAGGCAGAACGATATGATCAAGAATATCGTCTCTGTATTTTACGGCATTCAATGTTCATTAAACAATTTTGAGCTGAGTGTGACCATCACGACAAATTCCAGCCACGACCATAACACTTCCGCCTCCTAAACGTTCGGACTCGTACACACACTGGTCCGTAAAACGTTATCCACGCCTGCGGTACACACGATTAACATCCATCGCTAAAAGGAAGTGAAAATCGGGATTCATCACTAAAAAGGATGTGTTGTCATGTGTGAAGCTTCCAACGACGGCGTGCACGAGCGCAGGCTAGTCTCGCGGTCCTATGGCGTTGTTTAAGGATTGGAGCTAGCTCGGGGTCCAGATTCATGTAGTCTTCTGCGAACAGTCTGTCCCGAAATTCGGACGTTTGCTAGACCAGGTGTTATACGGGCAGTGTCCTCAACCGTCACCATACGGTCCCGGGGTTAATAAGGCGTATATGTTTGTCTTGACGTCACACGCGGCCTACCGTTACGGGGTCTGTCATTTGTTCTACCTGTTTGCCGAAGACGAATCATTAGCCTTGAAGTGGTTATTCTAGACACATTAAAGTGGTCTTCAACGGCCTTGTGAAACATTCCAGCCTGATTCATACCCACCGCTCGCTCACAGTCATTTGACGGAGCCGTGGCTTCGACGTTCTTGTGAAAATTCAAATTTTCAGAATTGCAAATTGTTTACTTTTGTTGACAGCACAATTAATGACCGCAGGTGATTTAAATGTCTAATTCGATCATCACAAACTCGATCATGGGACGGAAAATTTAATTTCCGGAATTTTTCCGTAACGGAACAGGATGTTATTGTTTGTTTTTGTGAGAATAAACGCGTTTCATGCAAACATTGACGTACATAATAAACAATTGCTTTGGTTTTAATATAAAAAAAAATAATTTAATTATCAAGTCAATGCAATTTGCCTGCTCAATTAGAAAAAGTGCATTAATGACGTTCATCCTTGTGTTATGTTAATTTGAACGACTTTCATGACATTATTTGTTATTCATATTGACATTTGTGTTATTGATAAATGTTTCTTTGTTTGTTTGTTATTGATAAATTCCTAATAAAAAGAATAATACAGTCGTGAAAAGGGTAATGGATGTGAATCAACACATGAGGTTATCCAACTTTACATTTATACACAAATTATAGCAAAACAACCCTAATTCTTGTTCTACAGTTCAGTCAAATAGTGTCTAAAATAAAGATCATAACTCATACCACAAGAAACATGTTGTAGTTTAGCAGCACTCCTTACTTCCGTAGCAAATCGCTGCCTGGGCATCTGTCGTTCTGATGATAGTACGTGTATAGGAAGTGATTTCGCAAGTTAGGGGGCGTACTTAAAATATTTGTTGGGTATTTCGTGTGAAAAATTTTACGCAAAACAATCATATTTTTTCCAATTTTAGGAGGAGGGATCGCCGTGTGCCCCCCCCCCCTCTGGATCCGCCCCTGGTATCAACAAGAAAACAAAATAAGGGTGACATTGTAAGCCATAATATTGTCCTGTGAAAATGTGTCCGATTGTATCTTTTTCAAATGAAAAATCCCCAACAGACCAAAAGAAGTCATCTCTGCGCTTTATTCCGTCCTCGGACTTTATCATAGAAAACAATTGTAACAGATGACAATATTTCACGGTGGACACTATTTAATCATACAACATCATCTTACATCTTATTATTTTGCCCACTACCGAAACGCCAGACTTGACCCAATCGGGATGTACGGACAAAGGTCAATCCTATGCGGAACATAAAACAACCAAGGATCAATTAACGGTTTTATTATAAAATAGTGCATATATCAACAAGGTCCAATAATTTAGAAATTCGAGTAAAATAAATAAAGATTAATACATGGGCATTTCCATGTTGGCCTGGTTATCTGCCCGAGACACCCATATTGGCCTGAGACGAAGTCGAGGGCCAATATGGGTCGAGGGATGATAACCAGTCCAATATGGAAATGCCCATGTATTAAACTATTTATTATATACTTCCGACATCTACAGACGTAAACACCGGAAGTTGTTTATTTTGTCTGAAACGAACGAGGGGCACCTAATAACTGGTTATTTTCCTGGGGTGTGAAAATATGGACAATTTACTTCCGGTCATATTGGTCATACAAAAATGCCTTTATTTTTAACTAAGTATGTAATAAAGCAAATTATTTTTTTCATATTCATAAAATGAAAAACAAAAATACCACACTGTCGGAACAGTTAAAAAATACCACACTGTCGGAACAGTTCAAAAATACCACACTGTCGGAACAGTTAAAAAAATACCACACTGTCGGAACAGTTCAAAAATACCACACTGTCGGAACAGTTCAAAAATACCACATTGTCGGAACAGTTCAAAAATACCACACTGTCGGAACAGTTCAAAAATTCAATAAAACAATCACAGAAATAGGAAAAATCGATACTCCGTAATACACATATACACGACAGTTCATCTTCCTGGATTGGTGCTGTCATTTAGATAAAAACTATACCACATTATTTCCATATTTTATATTTGTACACACAAAACAGGTCCAAGTAACTATCGAAATACAGAGAAAAAAAACAGTATTTCCAATATTTGGTTAGTGGTCGTGCAGTGTTTTGGCGGAGGGAGCTAGTGCAATCTGGAAATAGATGCATAGTATTCATAGCTTCATAAACCATGGGATATGGCAATTTTTCAATTGTTCTTTAAAAGAGATTTCTTTTCAATTTTTTATTGATAATTTTTTTCATGCAAGTGGGAAATATTGCTTTCCTATGCATCTTACAAATAAAGCTACTTGCGTATCTAAACTACTAAACTTCGACAGTCTTTAATGTGGACTAATACCTCTCTGGGCTTTCAAAGTTCTTTAAAGCTATTTCATGCCACTTACGTTGGTCGGTCGTGACAATGCATATCATACATTAGTTCTATTATTATGGCTTTTTGCTTATTTCTGTTGATTTTGATTAGTCCCACTTGGATCCTGTACCAGTACACGACTCTTTTTATTATTCGATGTGGAACTATAAAGTATTAAATATGCATACAAAGAACGATAATCCATAAATCGAGAAAAGGTTTGAATATATTGTGTATATAGAATCATGTATGAATAAATCTGTTCTTGGAAAAATAAACAAATTACAAAAAAAAAGTTTAAATATTTCTATAGTACGAAGTGTCTCCATATTACTAAACTGCTGCAGTAAAGTGCACATGTTTTGCGATCACCGTCTGACGATATTGAAAACGTAATATTTCAGTTTGTTCGCCTAGTTCTCATTGCTGTGACTTGTACTGTTTTCTCTAATATAACAAGTGCTGTTTCAGAAAATTGTAATGTCTATTTGATAAATGATTCAAGTTCTAACTCGATATTCCACCTTTGACTTTGTGTCTTTATTTCTTTCATCCATATTTTCTGTTCTGTTTGATAAATGATTGAAGTTATTTTTTTTTTTATTGTAATTCAATATCATCTAACATGTACTATTCATTATACCCCTTCGAAATTGAAATACATAGTCTTGCAAGAATTGAAGGTTACAAATTGGAATTAACAAAAGCTGTAAATTAAAAGTTACATGTAGGCGAATGTGACATTTGTATAGCTACAATGTCACATCATAATATGGAACGGCGGTTACTTTATAATGTTTCTTGATTATAGAATTGTCATGTCTGAGGTGGCGGGGAACAAAGGGGCATAACTCGGGAAAAATAAATACTTTTATTTGAACATTATCTGACATTATATAATCTGTTTTTAAAATGCCTTTGCGTATATTCATAGCTTGTCACCAGTTGCAACTCGACGGGTGCCATTAATTGAGCAAGAACTGCTTACACTTCCGGAGTAGCCGAGTTCGCCCCCGGTTTTTAGTGGGCTTCGTTGTGATCAATCTTTAGTTTTCATTATAGTGTTTTGTAGAACATTGTTTGTCCGTTTATCTTATTTTTCTTTTGGCCAGTGTGTTCTCTGTCCTCCGATGTACGGCATTTGAATACCTCTTCGGTATCTTCAACTTTTATTAAATTAGAATCTATTCTTAGTATTATCACATTCATACCGTGAACTTATGACAGGTGTTCAGAAGGACGCCACCCATTATAATACCCCTGCCGAGAGTTGGTGATATTTAGTCCAGGAAAATTATCTGGACTGTAAATCGATTTGATCTAGAGATTATTTTTTGTGCAATTTTAAGACTTGTTCAAATATAATGGAATCGATTAATCAATGTAAATTGTGTCTAACATGTTCTACTTTGTCAATATGACCACTCACTATTCAATCTTGCTGTTTTATTTTTTTTTACCTTTGCCTTCCCCGTTTTCCCGCGGATGTATAATAATGTCATTCCACAACAAAAGTTGTTCTTTTCGTTCTTTATTTATAATAATAAAGCTATAGTCGCATTATTAAAAGTTACTTTAACTCATTTCATCCCATATTAATGAGATTTTCTAATGAAAGTGTTTCTCCACACGTGCAGGAAGTATGACGTCATTTAAACTAACAATGGTCACGTTTGCCTAACTGGATTCAATCAAACGTGTTGAGAGTAGCAGTGCGTGACCATATATCACATGTAATACACAAATGTGTACATGCTTAGTGGCATTTTGGATCTGAAAGAGGTGATCTCATTTCTTAAATACAAAGCGGCCACAAGACAGGGCGCGTTTTACTATTTCTCAAAATATTGTTGAAATGTTACGTCCGTATGGAGTACTTTGAATTGCTTGGTTTCTTATCAAACTGAGAGAAAATGTTGTTAAACTGGTAACTCTTATTTCATTCAACAACCGACATTGGTTTTGAATTATAATATATTTTGGTTTTCTCCGGTTTCCTCCTCCAATAAAACTGACATCCACGATATAACTGAAATATTGTTGAAAGTGGCGTTAAGCACCATAGCACACCCCTATGATATATTAGATTTGTGTCTGTATATATAATATATATATTAATTTAGTAGATGGTTGAATGGATAGCATACTCTCATGGAGTACAGAAGTTCGTGTGACGAAAACCAGACCAGAACAAACCCTATACTGTAAACTCGATCTCTCTTCTAATCACGAAGGACGCAGGATTAAAAGTTAAGAATTGTTGATTTGAAGAACAGTACAAATTACCAGAAAGAACAGGATTTATGTGTTTCTTTGCATTGACAAATATGTTATGTTCTTATATATAAATCTCCTATTTGTGACCATATCTACAACCAGTTGATATCAGCCAATCTGGTAATGGCCGACTAATGTATTAATACAAATTATGTTCACGAGGCATATCAGTAACTTAAGGCTTATATACACTAAGAAAGTGTTCATTTAAAACAAAAAACAAATTTAAATGATCATTGAATTATTAGCTGAAAATGATGCTAATTTGACGTAATGATACAATTTTTTTGAATGTTTTAGATCAATACTTTATAAGATACCAATACGGGTTAATGGGATTAGTATATTAATGTGTGATCCGTTCAGACGTAATTATATCGCCAGCATATAGAATGTGTGATAACCGACTGATATAATTTAAATCATTCAGAGAAAATTGAAGGTTCCCATTCTACAAAAGAGTTTAATAGATCAATATGTCTGCAGTTAAATCTTCTTCTTCTTTGTTTACGCACAAGTTTCGAAAAGTTTTCCCACAACAAGGCAAATCGTAATATAATTATCGCCTATAAAACTCACGCCTTCGACTCACTGTGATATCCCATCAACTAGAAAAGCATTGATCACAACGGAACCGTAACCCCTCTGTGATTGCTAAACAGTTTATAAATTCATTAAGAGAGAATTCTTAAACCACCAAGGGCAGCAGTGTGTAATGAAAGTATTATTAATACGACAGCACAAGGTGTGAAAACTTAATAAACCTGTAAGGAAAATCTAATTGTACAACGTAAATTTTTAATGACTCTCCTCGGAGTCGTTTGTATTACGAAAGATATATCCAAAAATATACACTAAACAGATTTGTTGACAGCTCGACTGTTCCTACCCTGTCTGAAAACTGTAATAAAACTCTGGCTTGTCAAGATTTCAAACTCTATAATATATCACAGAGGTCTACTGTATTATATCACCGGCCTGGGAAATTAAAACCTAGCACAACAAATATGGTGACCGCGACAGAGGCCATTACCGCCATGATCATCATTAGACGAATCATCAACGGTTTTTTTTTTATCCCAGTGCCAAACAGGAATGACTGATGGGTTTAAATGAGATTTTTTTAATGTATACATTTTGTATATACATGTACTGTCTTGGCACCGGTGTTCGCGCATCCGGTGATTTCGCGCATACGTAATTTACATGTCAAATGCAAAATCATTGGAAAAGTTAAGATGGAGACTATATATAGCTACTGGTGTGTGAGGATTAACTCTAATTATATTAAAAGACATAAAAGGTTTTAAAATTTTACCTTATTTTGAAGGAATAGGTATAAACTTCAATTTCGAAAACTTTCAAAATAAAATATTTCCTTTATTCATTTTAAGAACCATCCAAAGTATGCATGCGCGATATCACCGGACGTTGGAACATTTGTCAAAAATCGAGGGTTGGTTTGTTTACACTTCGTTTTCACTGAAATGTTAAAAATTGTAGCGGAATCCGGATAAGGACCACAAAGATAATACTTCAAAGTATTTGAGGATGATTTAAATTAATTCAATAAAATTTTGGTAAGCTGTGAAATTAACCACTGAACCCTTAGGTGCGCGATAACACCGGACGACTCTGTATATATATATATTGTTAATAACTGATTGTTGCTGTGTTTGTCCTGTTATAGAGATGTATTGGCCATAGTCCCTTAGGGTCAATGAATATATCGCAGTGCTTATACAGAATTGGCCAGACAATGATACCTTTATCAAATAGTTTGATCTATATGGCATAACATTATTTAAAAAGGGTAAATAAGTGTCCCTTTCATAAAAATGATTAAAGGAGAAAGTCATTCTCAGAATACTGTCAAATAATTTCCAATTGAAGCATTGTAACCGCTACATAATCTAAATCGTATCAACCATATCCAACTCTTCACATTTCCCCACCCAGTGTCAGTAACAATTTGTTGCCCTGTTTGTCCCATATCTCTTTTATTTCAGTATAATATTTACACATAATTGTTGCACATGTTCTCGCTTTTGAATGTGCATGAAATATTTGTCGCTGCATGTTAAGCAACAAACTAACCATCAATTGAATCATTTTTCTCTTTTTTTTAATGTAATGTATTTGGTTTAAAATGATTTGTATTTTTTCTAGTGACAACTGGAATACGTTTCCCCATGGTCTTCATTAAAAACACAGGCATCTTTCACAATAGTTTGGGTGGTCAAAAATCTAGTTCGATTTCTGCGATAGAAATTTTCTTCGATATTTCAAAGAAAATAAATTCTAGTGCTTGGTTGTAGGTAAAACTGGGCGCAACCTTCGGTCTCAGTAGTTTGCGATTGTTCGTATTGACCCAGTAAGAAGTCTTGTATTGACCTCGGGTCGAAATCCTGAATAAATATTAGGCAGATGTTTGTAGAGGTAATTTTCAACTAGTATGGTCTTTTTAAATATATTATTTATTAAATCTTTCACAATGTCATGTAGATGAAATGCTAGTGCATTTGGAACCGAGAAAATACAGTGTGTTTGATGGCTATTTGAAATATTTACAAAATGTTCTATAGTAACCAAGGTGACAAATTAAACACAAACCGAAAAGTAAAAATGGTGATCTATTTTATCATGTTTATCATTGCATGTAACCAATCACAAATTACTGTTAGAGGCACCGGTATTTAAAACTGGATTAACTAATCTATTTTACATTCAATATTCGGATCGTGCATATATTTCTGTGTAGTGAGTTTATGTCATATTCCCGGCGGAGGAAAGGCCATGTGTTCACAGGATGTCCGTGGAAATACAGCCTCGTAAGTGGACAGACAACCAATTCCTTTAAGTAAAAGAAAAGTGTTTTTCAGTAAAAAAAAAAAAAAAAAAAAAGCTGTTTAAATTAGTCCAAGAATATCAGTCAAAGAAAACCATACAATTAATACTCTTTTTTGCTCTTTAAATTAGTACAGTTTATACCATACTAAATACTTAATTTAATTGATTATTACCCACATGAACTATTCTTTTTAGTTACTGATCAGATTGTTATTTTCTTTCATGTTTAAATGAATTTCGTTTCATTTTCATTATCTTCTTATATTCATGCAAATTGGTAACTAAAAACAATTTACTTTTCTATTTTTCCCAACAATAAAATAGCAATCATTTTGTTTCATTCCCACATTAAATAAATCAAAGTTGGAAGTGAAAACAAGTTTATCTAACAAAGCTGTGGTCGAAAACAAACGACAAACGAAAACAGGAAGCTTAATTTATTCTTTAAATTTAAATAATAGATTACAATAAAACAGTAAAACACAAAAAGTGGTTTTCAGAACACGCAAATCAATTAATTTTAATAGTCTGTTAACACGAATTAATGGTTTAGATGTCTGCTTGCGGTTTTTGTTTTAATTAAGAAACGTTTTAAGTGAATTAAAATGGATCTTTTCTTTGTCTTTTGTATGCAAAATTTAGCAATGTTTAAATAGATCTCTAGAATAATTAATTAAATACCATGTACTCAGTTTAGTTTCAATTATTTTAAACTGCGTAACATTTGAAGCACGAATGAAGACAGTTAAAGAAACCAACAATTTTTTAGTAGAACATTTTGTAATATGTAATATTTATTTTTCCAGATTTCTATGGGGAAAAAAGAATAAATAAGTAAATAAAATGAAAGGTAAAAAGAGAATTTAATTAATTGATAAAGCGCATGAAATCTTGGGTAAAATGACAAATTTATATTGTGTGTCTGTAATTATGTCCATCGGACTTTATTAAGGATAAAATCATTTCTAATGCAGCACAAAACGATATATTTAGATGTTCAGTTAAACATTCGTATATACACGTGTAGTATAGTGAGAGGAGTCAGTTTTAGAGATACGTCGTGAATAATAACATTTAAATTTTACCCAACAGCAAAATATTAACCAAATATTCCACATTTACGCTGCTGTATTTCTCATTCAACTTAGTAGTTTTTTGTTGTTGCAGAGATTGTCTTATTTTTTGTTTTTAAATAAAGCATTGATATGACCTTTAATTACGTAAAAATAATGACAGGTGTTTAAATTAATTTGGCCAAGTTAAGCATGTTATAATTTACATTTATATATTATCACCATTTTGTATTGTATATACATGTAAATAAATTAAATTGGATCTCTAAACTTCTGAAATTATTTTTTTTTTTTTATTTTCAACTAATTTCCTTATTAAAACATTAAGATCACAGTCAATCTTTTACAACAGAAAGGGCCCGGGTGGTTCAATGAGTTAGGTCGTTGGATCTAACAACTCATACAAGCCTATCACCAATACGGCGTGGGTTCGCGCCCGAATTTGTAAATTACAAAAAAGGGTGCACTCGACTCGCAGCCGCAAGTGATAAAGTTTACCAGTTGCTTGCCCATGGTCGGTGGTTCTCTCCGGGTACTCCGGCTTCCTCCACCACTAAAACTGGTCGCCACGATATAGCTGAAATATTGTTGAAAGTGGCGTTAAACGCCAAAAATCAAAATCAAATTTACAATAGATATTCAAAATTCTATGATTCAGTAGGATCAAATATACCTTTCAGACGTTATATATCTACAACTACGTAAAGGAAGAGTTCACGAGGTTGGCCATACATATAGCAGGAGAGGATGGGAGGCTCATAATTCTAGGGACTATTCCAGAATGGATAAGTGACTTGCGCGAAATCGTTACTGGATGTAGATACGATGTTCCTTAAAATTCCATGGGAATTTGTGATTTATCAGAACTCGTCCTTTCAGACCAGTTTTATTATAAGTTGGCAAGCCAAGATGCGCACGGGATCTGCAGAGCAATTATCAGAACTCAGCCTTTCAAACAGGTTTTATAGCAAGTTGGTATGGCAAATTAACACGGGTGGTTTGCTACGTCACACGCACGGATACTTGAACATCGCCTCGAGGTAGGTTTATGCAGTTGTACAATTTAAGAAAAGGAAAACTACAAAACCAAGTAGTTCACCGAAGGGCCCATATATCAGACTTCATTGTTAGCATACATTCATTGCGTGGAAACCCGTCAGTTTTGCAAACACTGCTGTACAGTTAAAATTCCGGGCTAGGATACCGTTCACACAAAACCCATTTAACTGTACAGAAGTGTTTGCAAAGCTGACGGGTTTCTACTCAAGAATGTATGCTAACAATGAAGTATGATATGTTGGCTCTTCAGTGAACTACTTGGTTTTGTTAGTTTTCCTTTTTTTAAATTGAACAACTGCATAAACCTACCTCGAGGCGATGTTCAAGTATCCGTGCGTGTGACGTAGCAAACCACCCGTGAATTAATAGTACACCACACAGCCTCTGTTGAGTTATTAACAGCAGATCTTTCTTTTTTTAGGGGGGAGTGTTTTTTTAGGGGGGAGTTTTTTCGCATTTCTTACAGTGCGAGTCAAATTCTTCTAATCTTTCATTTGACATTCTATCATTCATCAGTTTGATTTTAACCATGTTTGTTGTGATAATTGTTTGTTTCATCTTTTATTTCATGAAGTTATATGAACATATGTTTTCTTCTGTTTGATCTATTATTTCTTTTTACCACTTCTTGGCGACAGTTAATCGGTTAATCAGGCGCTAAAATAATTATATTAATCACAGGACATCCCTCCAAATTGTCTACTCGTGAAATCGCATTTAATAACACAAAGCTTTCCATTTCCGACAATATTTAATTGTTGTTTTTGATAAATGAACACACAATTATTCATAATAGATTTTTTACTACTCACTTAAATTTATTTCAGCTAAAAACTGTTGAAAACTTACTAATTGAAGTTATCAATTATTTCAAGGCCTACTTTTGAAAATATCGTTTATTTGGTTTTATTGACGAGAACTTAATTTTAATTATAAAATATTTTCTTCAAAAATGACAATTTGTATATCTGTCAAAGATAATTGAAAAATACAGGATCCCCTTTGTGTAGATGTTTATTTTAAAATCAATTCTTGTCAAGATGTTTGTACTCCATTTCATTAATACAATTAGACAATTGAAGATTTTAATCCTTTTAATATTTTCCTTTGCAAAGACATTATAAATAATTAAATTGTTTAAAATTACAAAAAAATTATTACTAAAGTTTTCTTTATGACCGAAATAACGTTTATATTTACTGAAACATATATTTTTGCCTTTTAATCAGTCTAAGATTATCTCGCCTTTCTCTCTCTCTCTCTCTCTCTCTCTCTCGTGTAAACGTAGATGTTTTCCGTTCATCGTGCAGCTACAACATGGATTGACCGTTATGGAATATCTGTGTTACAAATGACCACGGATATGTTCCAGTTTTTGTAAGCACTTTCCGATCCTTTCCTCATTCATGACTTATAACCGGGTTTGTAACTAGATTAACACGACGGGTTCCACAAGTGGAGCAGGACCTGCTCACCCTTCCGCAGCACCCGAGTTCATCCTCGCTTTTTTGTGGGGTTTGTGTTACTCGATCTTTAGTTTTATGTGTATGTTTTTGTAGATCGTTGTTTGTCCTTTTTCGTTTGGTCATTGTGTTGTCTGTCCTTCGATTCGCGGGTTCTGATTACCCCTTTGTTATCGTCAAACTCTTCTTGGGACAGATTGATTGTCTGATACATGTACATGTATATTGCCACATATTACTTTAACTCTAAGGGCACACAAATCTATGGCTAGTTCTTTTCATTTCCAATGAGATTGGTTTGGGTAACGAGTTTTTAATGGCACTTTCAACGATATTTCAGTTACACATCGTGACGGTCAGTTTTACTGGAGGAGTAAACCGGTGTAACTTACCAATAAAGAAATATATATCTCAACTGACAACTGGACGGATGATACATTCGGGGATTATTAGTCTACAACCCAGTGTAACTTACCAATAAAGACGTATATATCTCAACTGACAACTGGACGGATGATACATTCGGGGATTATTAGTCTACAACCCAGTGTAACTTACCAATAAAGACATATATATCTCAACTGACAACTGGACGGATGATACATTCGGGGATTATTAGTCTACAATCCAGTGTAACTTACCAATAAAGACATATATATCTCAACTGACAACTGGACGGATGATACATTCGGGGATTATTAGTCTACAACCCAGTGATAGTAATAAAAAGGTTGATATATAACTTAGTGCACACGACGTATTTCTGGAATACTATTAATCTTCATCAGACACGCTCATAGTGGGCGGGAATCGAACTCACAATTTCAATGACGATAGGCACTGATTGCATATATAGATGTAAATCTAACAACCATGCGATCGCGGCCACGAATATCCTTCTTCAAAGTCGTGCTGGTGATTTTTTATTTGTTTGTAATAAATGATACTAAACGCACCAAAATACAATGCTTGTGTTGGTATTAACTTACGGAACTATTAACATCAATACACTTAACCCACAATATTTTGTTCCTCACAAAACAATCATAAATAATTGAAACTTATGGTTTCCAATTCTATCTTAATTCTTTCTTTAATTTTTGCTCGACATACAAATCTTGATCAGCTCAAATATGACAGTAAATTATATACTTCTTTGATATTGAAGGCTACACTGAGTACTAGTCGACCCCAGTCTGCCTCACACGATGAACACTTCCCAAAACATTAACAAAATGATTATTCCCTATCAAGGCAGTTCTTAATTCAATTCTTATTTGTTCTCATCAAAAGAAACATATTGGTATTAAAAGTTTGCACAAACATTTAGATGGTAACTGTCATGAATATACTATAGATTTTTCATAGATAATTATCAGCTGAAAACATTTAATATTAACGTTGAATGCAACTGAAATGACATTCAACCACGCCCCTCTTTTAAAATGTTTAAAAAGTAAACATTCAGAGTGATTGATCATGTATAGAGAAATTGAAATATACAATTCAATGCGCCCACTGAATTACAGTGAGTATTGCATAACAGCATTGTATATTTCCAGTATGATATCAGGACATTATATATTTATAGAGAGGCCGCCACAAGACATTTCAGACCTCAATAACAGCCGACATAAAATGTATTTTAGAGTTTTAATAAACACTATGGGTAATATTGATTCCTAAAAATTACAAACAATTGTGACAGTTATAATTCTTTGTTGTGCTTTTGTTTTGTTTGTCTTCGTCCTGCGTCTTGTGTACCGAATGTTTCCAGTTTCTCTAGATTGTCCATCCTTGATTGACCCTAGATTGTCCATTCTTGATTGACCCTTCGGATTTCTCTACCGTTTATTTTGGTATTTGTGAAAAATACCACTAAATTGAGACGAATATTGAATACAATATTCAAAGAGAGAACCCCGTGTGATCAGGAGTCAACGACACTTATCAGCCACATATGCCCGTGTTGTGAATCGCACTATCTTTAGTATCCTCAAGGTCTATGTTCAATTTTCCAGACACCTATCTTAGACTGGGCTTTAAGTGGTCCGCTCGTTATATCAGTTCGAGCTGTCATCTCCCAAGATGTTTGGCACATTGTAGTCACGATATATAGCCGACAAATCGCTCAAAGCGAAAATAAATACCATTAAAGCAATATCATATATAAGGGGCATAACTCTCTTTAAAAAGTTGAATGCTGCCTTATTGGTAAAAAATCAAATGACGGTAGGTCGAAGACACATGATTTTCCCAACGGTAAACAAAATCGAGGACAAGGTCACGTCCTAGATTTTGACCCCTTGAAATGTTCTTGAACGATTGATAATTCTTTTGGGGTTATTTTGCTATAATTATGTGATAACTCAAAGAGAAAAACAAGAACGGTAATGTTTATCTATATTATTCATTTGGAAAGCAAATTATCAACAGTTGATAAAAATAACATATTTCTAGTGGCAAAATACAATAAAGTACCAAATACCCAACTCATAATTATTTCATCAATCACCCATTTCTATGCTAATTGCTCTAATACACAAACATTTGTGCAATTATCTATACAAATTTTTCATTCGAATTATATTATGTGACAAATACTGTCGTATTTATAAAAATAATTATTGTCATTTTTCCGGTTTGCAAAGTGATTAGGAACGTAACTAATCGTAGAATATTTATGTAATGCATAGAAAAGAAATCTATTAGTTCTCAATGAATGTTAAAATAATGTATTTATACAGTTCATCAACAACATAAAGAGAACCATTTAACTCTATTCAACAAATTTTTTCCCCACAATCAGATGATTTCACGATTTAGGCGTCTAATTATACCATTATCCTGACAAAGATTTCAAATGACATGTTTGTCAGAATTTGATAATAACAGCCCCAAGTTTCACGATCTATCGTGCTGAGTTTTCATGTTGGAGTAGATGATCAGAATAATGAAAATTAATAAACATTTTGTTCATATGATAGTGTTTTGGTTTCTTTTATTATTGAATCATCATTGAGAGTTTTCGGTTAAATAGACAACTACAAATTCGATTTCAAGAAGCGAAAACATAGCATGTTTTGATGCTTCCGTACACGAAATATTTCATTTGTATATCTATTCATCTCAATTTCAGAAGATGGAATATTAAATTTGCTTGATTTGTAAATGTCTCGGGAGTGTTATTGAAAAACAATAAGATATTCTTCCGTGATATTAGATCAACATAAATTCGTGATATTTACATTTTGGGACTGAATGGGTCAGATGTTCTTTCAAATGAGTACTTAGCAGAATTACCATCAGACACGTTCGTTGTCGTGGACAAAGACAAATTAGATAATCGTCAAGTATTATGAATCTATGAATCACAGCAAGCAAAATATCAAATACTGTATGTAAGCAGCACTGTTCTTTCTGTTTAAACATCTATTATTATGAATCTATGGATCACAGCAAGCAAAATATCAAACACTGTATGTTAGCAGCACTGTTTACACGTCGAGTATTATAAATCTATGAATCACAGCAAGCAAAATATCAAACACTGTATGTTAGCAGCACTGTTTACACGTCGAGTATTATAAATCTATGAATCACAGCAAGCAAAATATCAAACACTGTATGTTAGCAGCACTGTTCTTTCTGTTTAAACGTCTATTATTATGAATCTATGGATCACAGCAAGCAATATATCAAACACTGTATGTTAGCAGTACTGTTCTTTCTGTTTAAACGTCTATTATTATGAATCTATGGATCACAGCAAGCAATATGTCAAATACTGTATGTTAGCAGCACTGTTTTTTTTACTTTACACGTTGAATCATACTTGCTGAATTGTCCATTCTTGATTGTCCCTTTGGTTTTCTCTAACCTTTATTTGCAAGTGTCTCTGGACTGTCCATTCATGACTGTCCCTTCGGTTTTCTCTAACCTTTATTTTCTAGCATTTGAAATGACAAGATTGAACAATTAAGCAGATTATCAACTATAATAAGAAATGCATGATGGTAAAAGTCTATATAATACATATACTCTGGTCAGAAAAATAAGGGTTCATTCTTTAAGTATAAAAAACACTATAATTCACCAATCAGAGATTAGAACAGGTGTAAAAGAAAGCATTGTTTAAAAAAAAGAGATACCTTTCACTTTGTTGTATTTTGCGTAAAATATTTCATGAATTGATATTGATAAATTTTGTAATTGAAGATAATCCATACAGATTATTTTGAGCTCAAATTTAACTGTACCATTAAACAAATATATGTTGTCGGAACCGTTAAACCGTTAAACTTCAGACAAAATAGCCAGATAGGGTGAAAAAAAGTGAAGAAGAAAAAAGGAAAACAAGTAAGTAATCTTTAAGAAATGAATTTGTGCTTTTACACCTAAATACCCCCAGATGGAATCCAGTAATATAGAAATAACACTCAGCTTTCCATCTGCTAGGTGTGTGACGTACGAGAAATCTCCGCCGATCTTAGACAAAACGGCAATAAGTAGCAACAATTGATGAAATGTTGGAACAGACCAGACCAACGCTGAGATTTTTTAAAAAACTAGCTCACTGAAATAACAGTTTGCAGGTAGACATCTGGCTGCAATGCAATTATTCTGAATCAGAGACTATCTGTACGTGGAAGATAAGCAGTAGTACCAATTTGTTTGACTGGTGTATCCTGACATTTTATCGAACCTTCGATAAAACAAACAATAAAAAAACTGAGCAATACGAACACCATTAAAAACTGGTGATGGGGTGAGATCATGTGCACCGGGAGGGTAGACAGTTCCCGGTTTTCAAGGAAAACTGGGGCCCAGATGGCTCAATGAGTTAGGTAGTTGGATTACCTAACAACTCATACAAGCCTATCACCAATACAGCGTGGGTTCGCGCTCGGCTTTGTAAATTACAAAAAAGGATGCACTCGACTCGCAACCGCAAGTGATAAAGTTTACCAGTTGCCTGCCCATGGTCGGTGGTTCTCTCCGGGTACTCCGGCTTTCTCCACCACTAAAACTGGTCGCCATGATATAACTGAAATATTGCTGAAAGTGGCGTTAAACATCAAAAATCAAATCAATCAAGGAAAGCTCCTCGTGCTACTCATGTTACAATTTCGATGATAATTTAAGATTAAGAAAGAAAGATGGACGACATTGTGACTGTGACAAACATATTCATAGTCACCTGTGACAAGGATATTCCGTAACAGTCATGATGGTGACCGTCTAACTGTTTCATACTTAACTATTTTCAATAAGGGGAAGAACGTTGTGACATCCCCTATGAAAAAACGTAGATATCTAATTTAGTGCGCACAACATCCTTCAAAGTGAAATTGGAGCCAATCAATTTGCAAGGTAGTGGTAGCTCATTTGCATATGAACTTAATATTTGAAATATTTTTTTCATAATCCTTCTATATGATCTAGAAACAACATCAATAAATAAGTGAAATGGGTCAAGAACCTCTTTTTTACATATCCAAATGGTAATGATATCTTTTATAGAAATAAGATCTAAATTCGTTAAAATTGTAGTGTACAAACATATTTTACAGTGTTCTACAACATGCTTACATTTAAATAATTAACATGAATTGTTTTCTTACTCTTAGAACCCAGTGAAATCTACTTGAAATTGACATGCCATTATTAAAAACAAATATTTACGTTACAGCAAAAGATAATTCACGATAATCAATACAAAAAGAGTGTTTCAAATAATCGACACATATTCAAATACTAGTAAACAAATAAAGATGTAAAATTAATTAACCAAACAGTGAATTCTAATAAACACAGCAATAACCATTTTATTTCCTCAGCATCTTTCTTGCCTCAAGTGAGTTTTCTCACCACATGCGATTGGTTCTTACCAGTCACGTGATAGAGATAACCTTATTAAACAGGGATCTTGTTGTAAGCATCGTTTCTAATGAATTCGATTGTAATTTTTTAGATAATTTTCCAGGCTGTCGTGATTGTTTGGCAGCTGGATTTACAACTACCTATGCAATCAGCGCCTATCTCCACTATATTTATGAGTTCGAATTCCGCTCATAGTGAGGTGTGCTCGAGACAACATTATATGATAAAGTTTGTCAACGACTAGCGATAGGTAGGTGGTTTTCTCCGGGTACTCCGGTTTCCTCCATCAATAAAACTGGTCGACACGATACAACTGAAGTATTGTTGAAAATGGCGTTAAACACGATAAACCAGATAATTTTCTTCTGATAGATATCAACATTATATAGCCTATATTCGAACGTCTTTGTGTGTAATGAATTGTGTGATCACGTAGAGTGCGAATGATAGTGAGTACGATCAGTGTTCTGGTGAACCAAAGTAATTAAGCACGCTACACTAATAAGAACAAAAATCATTTGGCTCGGAATAAGGAAATATATATAATTGGAGCAACTTGTCTACTTGCGAACTGTTGTTTCAATGAGCTACCACTATGTAAAGAAAAAACATTGCTGCAACAGTAGGCTAGTACAAAGCCTACACAACCATCTTAATATAATACCATTATGAATATTATTCAAAAGATTACTTGCATAGGAGTATTAATAATGTACGGTTGTTTCATTTGTTTAAATTCTGGATATTGGGATAGCTTAAAGTCACCGTCTTTGTGCATTGTCTGCACAATATTTTACTTTTGTATTTGAAATCTCTTCTAAATAATGCGTCTGAAATGACAATATATTTGTTTTCCTCTTCTATGTTGAAAATAACAAAATCTACCATCAACCTTCTGATAAATGTGTCTAAACATTTATAACACAGGTTCGAATAGACAAACTGGAGTGTACGAATCTTATTTACTAAATAATGCCCTCCAAAACTGCTATGTCTACACATCCCCTCCAAAACTGACAAATTTAGGTTAAGGTCGACTCTTGTCGATGGCAATGGGACAGAACATGGTAGTTGGTCTTAAATCTACTTCTGGAATCAGTGCCTATCACCGCTAAGGTGTATCAGAGTAAAAGTATATAAGATCTGGCTGGTTGGTATTTTAGAGCAAGAAATCCCGTTCAATAAGTACACATACTTTTAAAATAACCACATTATATTGAATTATATGTTACCGATATGTGTTTGTGTTTTATTTTTCCTGCGTCACTGTGTGCCCAATATTGCCAGTATCTCTGTGTTGTCTGTTCTTGATTACCCCTTCGGTTTTCTCTGACGTCTTCTTTTTTAATTAAAGTAAATTTTTATTAACATGGTTTAGTCGGAGTTGCCTCACTCTGTCCTCACGATGTGAAAAAGACAATGATACTTAACAACTTAACACATAATAATTAACACTAGTTCTACCTTTTAATAAATGTGTGTCTAACATTTATAGCACAAGTTCGAATAGACAAACTGGAGTGTACGAATCTTACTTACTAAATAATGCTCTCCAAAACTCCTGTGTCTACACTTGCCCTCCAAAACTGACTAGCTTAGGTTGAGGTCGACTCTTGCCGGTGGCTATAGGTCTCATGATAGTTGGATTTAAATCTGCTTCTGGAATCAGTGTCTATCACCGCTAAGGTGTACCAGAGTAAACATATCTAATATATGGCTGGTTGGTGTTTTAGAGCAAGAAATCCCCTCCAAGAAGTATACCTATTTCTAAAATAACCACATTATATTGAATTATATGTTAACTGTTTGTGTTTTATTTGTCTTACTTCTTGTGTGACCATGCAATATTGCCAGTATCTCTGGGTTGTCTGTTCTTAATTACCCCTTCGGTTTTCTCTGGCGTTTTTTTTTTAATTATAGTAAAATTTATTAACATGGGTCAGAGCTGTCTCACTCTGTTCTCAATATCTAAAAAAAGACAATGATACTTAACAACTTAACACATAATAATTAACACTAGTGGAGTGTACGGATCTTATTTACTAAATAATGCCCTCCAAAACTGATGTGTCTACACATGCCCTCCAAAACTGATGTGTCTAC
>MJUT01032536.1:261218-284122 GCA_002080005.1 Gigantidas platifrons
CACGTAAGTATGCGACATGCCCTTTGTTTCGAGCATCTTTCATTATGGGTACCAACTGACGTCGCCTTTCAATTATTTCTTGAGGAAATTGCTCGTGCACGATATAGTTTCTATTTCCAGCTAGTTTCTCCTTCGCGGCTGCAAATACCTTTTGACGGTCCTTACGGCGCTCAAATTTTGCAACAATACTTCTCGGTCCATTATCTTGCCGTGCCCGTAACCTATGTACTACATGAAATGGGATATCCCCCTCAATTTCAAGCTCTGTTGCTATAAATGTTTTTAATTTTCCTTCCGTATCCTCTTGTTCTCTAAAGTCGGAGACATCTGGTATACCTTTAAATATAAGGTTGTCGCGCATTGAGCGGGTTTGCATTTCAACAACTCGGTTTTTAAGATCTAGGTTTTCACATTGCATTTTATTATTTTCCATTTTGATTGAGTTAATGTTTTGTTCTACTGGCATTGTTCTGGTCGTTGTTTCATTTATATAAATATTTTGGTTATTTATTTGACGTTGAATATCGTAAATGTTTTTTTCCAAATTGTCATATTTCTTTTCCATAACATCAATTTTGTTGATAATCTGGTCCAACAAATCAAGTTTTTGAAGCTTTTGTGAACAATCAAACATAAATTTCTCAAATTTTTCGTACATTGCTGGTAAATGTGGAGACTGTGGTGAATATATTAGCTGGGATGGATTCCGCTCAATGTGTTAGCCGGTGTGGTAGGAGGAGCCATAGGATAAGACTGGAATGGTGTACTAACTGGCATCGGGTTTCCGACGCTAAGACTACCCGATTGACCATTTATATACTGCATATTTTGTCCATATAATACACTATGAGTCTCATTTAACTGATTAGCTATAGGTTTATGTGGTGTATTTGGGCAAGTAGTACTCATGTTGTTTACATTCTTATTCACGTCCTTTGTTGAGTTAGATTGTTGTGGAGACTTACTTGTACTTCTTTTTCTCTTGTCCTATTGTTGTGGAGACTTACTTGTACTTCTTTTTCTCTTGTCCTATTGTTGTGGCGACTTACTTGTACTTCTTTTTCTCTTGTCCTATTGTTGTGGCGACTTACTTGTACTTTTTTTTCTCTTGTCCCCTTTATTTTTCTTTCCCATGAGTAGTTTGAATAGTCACAAAATCACAAAATGTCATTTACACGTAAATAGAACCAATTAAATATCTCCAGAACATTGAGAATTTAAGAATATATCGGGAGGCTTTTCACACCTGTCTGTCCTGTCCGCCATTTTCACTTAATGGGTTGGATTGGAAAGATCTAGTCTTACAATATATTCATTTGAATATACTATGCTTAAACAAGGTCCTTGATTTAACGTTTTTGTTTGGTTTCTTTTGTATCGAATTGTGACAGTCTGATATTGTTTACTTAATGCCTGATACAAATATACTATAGCTAAATGTTTCCTCAAATTTGCATAAATAAGACTAAATGGCTAATTTCATAGATTCTAATAATTAATTAAGAATACTGCTATCATGTCGATTTAAAATTATTTCTCCTTTTTTTACGTTGCTTAAGTTTGGAAAAAAGGTAAGAACAACTAAGTTTATTATTATTGAAAGTGGCGCTAAACACAGTAAGCATAACCCTCTAACCCCTTCAGATCAATTGTCGTTCAGTGTTGTCCCTTTCTCTTATATATATTTTACAATGTCATATGATATTGCGTCATTTCCGAACATAATGTTCAATTTTAATAAATACTACCCATCTGCCTGTGTCTACCGTAAGGACACATTATGTTAAGATTTGTAGACATGATTAAACAACCAAAGTCATTGCATAAGACCTTTCGCAAGATAATAGCCGAGGGGTAAAATGTAAAGGATAGTCTAACATACTTCATATGACAAGAATTTGGAACGCCGCTAAAATGGAAAGGGCTGTTGAACGCACCAGATGACAATAGAATTAAACTCGACTAAAATGTTGAAAATAGTCTTACAAATAAGATGACATGAGACTGAAACTCAGTTATAATGTAAATGACACATAAACTCAGCATAAATGTAAATGACACATAAACTCAGCTATAATGTAAATGACACATAAACTCTGCATAAATGTAAATGACATATAAACTATGCATAAATGTAAATGACACATAAACTATGCATAAATGTAAATGACACATAAACTCAGCTATAATGTAAATGACACATAAACTCTGCATAAATGTAAATGACACATAAACTCTGCATAAATGTAAATGACACATAAACTTATCATAAATGTAAATGACACATAAACTCTGCTTAAAATGTAAAGGACAGTTGCAGTGAACGCATGAACGCAACAGATGAAACAGGTTTAAACTCGACTGAAATGTAGAAGATATTCTTAATATTTAAATTACATGAGAATGAAACGCAGCTAAAATGTAAATGACAAATTTGCCAGTATAGATCATGTTATGTTTATGTGTTTTTGTTTTGTTTTGTTTTTGTTTTTTTTGGTTTGTCTTCGTTCTGTGACTTGTGTGCCCATTGTTACCAGTGTCTCTGGATTGTCCATTCTTGATTTTCCTTCGGTTTTCTCTTACGTTTATGTATTCATTGAAAAGTACATTTGTATTCAACAACATTGTAATACATTTTGAAGTAGGCAGCTACTTGTGAAACAAACATCAGAGTAAATTGACATTAGCTCTTTAAAATCTTACATATTATGTCATCAATAAACAAAGTCACTGTGATATCTCTGAAAGTTCTATTGTTTTCTGTAATGAAGTAACGAGGAAAAGAGAGTCTTCAAGATTTTATTAATAACTCAATTAATAACTCAGTCTGATTTATGCGCAACAAGGGAACATTTATACAATTCAAAAATCATCGGCAAGTATACATAGTTATGAGAAACAGTGTCTATTAACTAGATTATATTTGAAATGAAAGACATTAATAAAATATCTTGCTGTAATTTCTACTTGAACATTTAGTTTATTTTCTAGAGTACAGGAAGTTCAATTCTCATATACGGTTTGATTTTTAGAATACTGATTTTAATCCTATGAGAATAACAGTTTTGTGGAAAACATTACACAGCAATGGTCAACAATATACCGGTAACTAACTACGACACCGGGAACTACTCCTATGGGAAACCTTACACAGTAGTGGTCAATAATATAACTAACTACGACATCGGGAACTACTCCTGTGGGAAACCATACACAGTAATGGTCAACAATGTAGCTACGACATCGGGAACTAATCCTGTAGGAAACCTTGACACAGTAGTGGTCGACAATATAACCAACTACGACATGGGGAACTACTCCTGTGGGAAATATTAAACGGTATTGGTCGACAATATGACAAACCATATACAGCAATGGTCAACGGTATAACAAAACGCATCACCAGGAGCCATTATTCTGGGAAACCTTTTACAGTGATAGTTGATTATCACCAACTCAACAATTTTCAGCTATATCATGGCGAGAATACGTTAATTTTTAATGAGATGATGATGAGGTTCACTTTGTACTAGACCAACACACTTAGTTGGTTTTTTATAGTGCTACCTCACTGAAACAACAGTCCGAGCCAACTCGTGTTTGCTCTTTCTCATTAAAGCTGCATGCTTAGCGGGGCAGCAACCAATACCAATTTTATAGTCTTCGGTTTGACCGGATAGGGACTCGAACCAACGTTCTATCGCACTAGAGGCAAGCACACTAACCATTACACAACTGATGCGGTTAATTATCGACAATAAAACCTACCGCAACATATGTACTATTCCTTTAGGAAACGTTACACAGTAATAATCGGCAATATACCGGTAACCAAGCACAACAAGAACCATTCGGATTGCTAACCTTAAAAAGTAATGATCGAGAGTATAACCAAGCACAACAAGAACCATTTGGATTGCTAACCTTAAACAGTAATGATCGACAATATACCGGTAACCAAGCACAAGAACCATTCGGATTGCTAACCTTAAAAAGTAATAATCGACAATATACCGGTAACCAAGCACAACAAGAACCATTCGGATTGCTAACCTTAAAAATTAATGATCGACAATATACCGGTAACCAAGCACAACAAGAACCATTCGGATTGCTAACCTTAAAAAGTAATGATCGACAATATACCGGTAACCAAGCACAAGAACCATTCGGATTGCTAACCTTAAAAGTAATAATCGACAATATACCGGTAACCAAGCACAACCAGAACCATTCGGATTGCTAACCTTAAAAAGTAATAATCAACAATATACCGGTAACCAAGCACAACAAGAACCATTCGGATTGCTAACCTTTAAAAGTAATGATCGACAATATAACCAACAGCAATATTACGAAACCTCAAACTTCCAAATTTAAGTCCTATATTCGAACAGGCACACACATATGGGAGTTTTAATTCTCTTCTCTCGATATATAGATAGTCGGCTATCAAGCAGAAAATAAACAAACATAGAAAAATCCTTAACTGACTCGCTGCAACTGAAAAGACCACAGACTTGCACATAATTGTTCACAACTTTTTCATGAAATGTCAAAAAATAACAGGACCAGTTAATACCAGTAGCTAACTGACTTCCTGTTAAGAAAGTAGAATATGTTAGTTGTTGACCAATACTCTATGGATACAAGCAAAAACGGAATATCACATAAAATATTTGTTTTCCATTTCCTCATTATTTGAGAAGTGTGTTATTCTGTTATGTGTTTACTTTAATTACATTCAGGTTTGATCTTAGCATAGAGTAAATACATAATAAATACTGATTTCCAACACGATATCCATTTTAAATGATGTTTTTCTCGTTTACCACTAAGACGTCGGGTGTCATGAGTGAAGCAGGAACTGCCTAACCCCCCGGAGCACACGAGTTAATACCTTTTAGTGGAGGTCGTGTTATCAATCTTTAGCTTTCTGTTTGATGTTTTCTATAATATCATTGTATGTCTTTTTGGCCATTGTAGTTTCTGTCCTGCTTCGATTTACGATTAACCAGAATATATGACCATGTCCTGATGAGAATATATCATGTATATGTGTATTTCTGAAGCCGGGGTGAGTTCGAAACCCGCTGATGGCGAGGTGTACTCGATACAACATTATGTGAAAAGTTTGTTAGTGACTTGCAACAGATGGGTACTCCGGGTACTCTGTTTTCCGCCACCAATAAAACTGGCCGCTACGATATAACTGAAATATTGTTGAAAGTGGCGTTAAACACCATAACCTCCTAAGCCGGAGTGTTATAATAGTTTCATTGTTATTTTGTTAAAATGACAGTTGTTCTGGACAATGTTTGATAAATACAACAATATAATTTTAAAACGCTTACTTATAACGAGTCAATATACATGTAGTACGAACTTCATCATTATTTTCGCTGACCAATTTACTTAATATTACCATTGCTTTTGTTATAATTTTACCTTTATTTTTTTCTGTCTTTATTTATCTTTTTATTTAGTTTTTGTTTTATTTTCTTTCTAAATTTGTTTCAATTAAATTTTATTTCATTTGTCCTTATTAACTAAATACATATGATGTAGTATTAGAGTGTGGAACGTGAGAGCGCTAATACGTGTTATAATACTAAAATTGAACATCAAAATACACAGGATGTTGAAAGAACATTATCAATTCCCAATAAAAAATAAAGTGAGAAAGAATTTCCATTTAAGAAAATTCTACATACACGACGTCAAATTCTCCTTTTTTACAACTGTTGTATTTCCACATCTTGTAAGATTTGGGATTATCTATAAAGAAATCGTCACATATTTTTTATCATTTGTTTTTCTTGTTAAATTTTGTTGTGTAAAAGTGTGATTGTTAAATGTTCCGACATTATTGTTATCACTTTTATCATAATTAAATATCGTGTATCTCTGTAGTGTAAATGTCAAATGTCTGTTTGCATTGTTAGTATCTTGCTACATGCATGTAGTAGAACAAATTGGGAACCTCGTTTTATTTATTTATTTATTTATTTATTTATTTATTTATTTTTTTTATTTATTTATTTATTTATTTATTTATTTATCTTTCATAAAATATTATTTATTTATTTAATTAACCTTTCATAAAATATCAGAGATACAATATTATTTATTTATTTATTCATTAACCTTTCATAAGATATCAGCACACGTAGTGTTACAAAGACAACACATTGTAAGTGGGTGGTGTCATTTCACACTCTTTTATTTTTTTTTTAATAAAGTAACAGATTAATAGTTTTTTTCCTCTTTTCTTCTTCTTTTATAGCTTTTTTATTTGGTAATGATATTGAAATGTGTGTCGTTCGTACCATCTAAAATAATAAAGAAATTGTTTTTTTATATAATAATTAAAATTAAATGTAAGCTTTAGGTTTTAGTTAAAATGAATTATGAAATTATCAAATATAAACTTAAAGCTTTAGTAAATATGATAATAAAATATACACGATATATCTTGAGTTTATGTAAATATTCCTTATTTAAAATTTATTTACTTACTATTATTATCTGCTTACTATCAATGACATAAAAAAAAAATATAAAATTGACACCTTTTATTTTATATTATTGCTAGTCTTATCTGAAAATTTATATACAGATGAAATAATTAAAAACCATTAATTTCAATATTTAAAAAAATGACTAATTTAAAAAATCCACTAAAATTATGTTTTTATTTTTGAATATATATTTTTTTATTTAAAAAAACAAATCCATCACTTTAGCACATTAATAACTAGAATAATTCTCATTGTAAGCGCATATTGAAAATTACTTTTTAGAATTTAAAATCAAATTCATATTAAATATTTAATCTTACGTCAAAAGTAATAACTGTATAACCATTACATACTAATATATATACTACTTACATGTATTCGTTAAGGATGCCGCAATATTTAACAAAATATAATAATCGAAAAAAATATTTATTTTCTTTTTCACAACAGTAACAAATGTGGTATCAAAATAAATACAGTTAATAATTAGCATTAAGTAATTGTCAAAATTGTAGTTCTACAAATCTACATTTTTGCTTGTCCCACAGTCTGTGACTTAAAAATATCAGATGACATTCCTTCAATTTTTGGAGAAACTGGAGCACAACTTGTATTGCTTAGTCCTTGTTGTCTACGAATATATGGATATGTAGCCAAATACGGCAACAAAGAGTTCCATGCACGCATATGTGCGTTCTGAAAAGCACTCGGCCTATTTGCGATAACAACAGGGTCTTTAGAGTCTATGTTAGAATAGTGATGAATAGCAGTTTCCAAACACGAAACGTTAGTGTCTGTTGAAACACCATCAGATAAATTACTATTTGCAATATTTTCCTTTTCAGAATTTTCAGAATGAATACTAATACTGTCACTTTGTCCATTCTGCATAACTCCATTATCTACTGCAGATTGAAAGTTTATATTTCTGATGTCAAAGCAAAACGCTTGTCTTTTGTTGATTGTTTCGTCCGGGGCAAGTAGACTCTCCACGTCAAAAAGACGCTTTCGTGTTCTTGGTTGCTGACTGGGACTTGCTTGTTTCTGAACAACTGTTGTTTGATCATCCGACTCTTCCACAATTTCCACTTTAATTTCTTCATCATCATCGTCTACTTTTTCATCTGATCCAGTATGATTATTTTCGTCCCAGTTATTAGAAGTTGATGTAGGTGAAGGACTTGGACTATCATCATCGTCTGGGACTGATAGACCCATATGCTTCCTTACACGTCTTTGAGCACGCCTTCTTCTGAAATCCCCCTTTTGAAAGTCATCGACATTAGCCGGGTGTATTGCCCAATAATGTCCCTTACCGTTGGCACTTCGTCCTGACTTAATAAAACAATCGTTAAGAGACAAATTATGCCTAATGCTATTTCTCCATCCTGGACCTCTAGTTCTAAAGTATGGATAATTGTCAAGAATCCATTGATAAATATCACTCAAGACTAACTTTTTGTCCCTGGAACTCAGAATTGCCATGGCAATAAGTCCAATATAACTGTGGTTAGGTTTTGGTTCTTCGTGTATGAACCTCGCTCTTGGATCTTTAAAATAGTGGTGCATGTAAGCCTCTGCTGGATTAGGATGGTACGGAGACAGTCCAAGTGCATTAGGATATCTGCTAAGTCCATATTGCAAACGGGTGCTGTAATCATACAATTGCTGTGCACGTTGAATATCTAGTGCCATCGGGGACACTCCAAAATGTAGATATGGAGATTGGGTTGAAACTTTAAGTCCGTACGGTATAACCATTGCATTAGGATTCGTGTTACACATTCTCTCGTGATGATGTTATTGTTGACAAATACGTTTTTCAACAGTTTTTGTGTATGCGTCAATTTTATCTTTATTGTATTTCTATACCGACAGTAAACTTTATACAAATGGTTTAAAGTACGATCATGTCATCTCTTTGATTTTTCAACGATGATTGGTCGATTGCTAATGAATATTCAATACGTTTCCTAACAATGGAAATATATTGAATTATTTCTTCCAATCAGAAAATGGTCTCTTCGTGATTTGTCAATGGATTTTTTTTCTGTCATTGATCGAAAATGTCACAATTCTACTAACCGACAACAAATGCTTTAATGATAATATTGATATTCCAAACTCGATTTCAAATTGTTTTAAGAAAATTATCATGGTTTTATTTATTGGGGGAAATAACTAAAAATAAAATGAAATGTAAGTCGTTTATATTTAAATTTAAAGGAAATATGCTAATTCAATTTTTTAATGATTATTTTCGTTTATATAATAATATATACATCCATAGTGAAATATGGACATTGCAAATTATATTTTATAAGTAATTTGATACTTTAATTTAAATGCAACAATATTAAGAAGTTTATAATATATTAATTTATTCATCATAACAAAATAAGTAAAGAAAATAAGAAAATCGGGCAAATCTCACAATGAAATAAGACAGATTCATATTATCTATTTAGTAATAGAGTATGCATATGACTATTTTTTCTATAAAGTGATATCATCTCTAGACGTACATTTTGTATGTTTTGAAACTATAACAATGGATGTTTAAGATGGTTTTTAAACAATATACAAAATATTAAATCGTGATGAACAAATATTAATTACAGCTTGGTTTACTGCTCCCAAACACTTGGCTTTCCTAATATTTCGATATTAAGAGTACTTGATGAAGGTTATTCCAGGAACGCGTCGTGTGCACTAAATTTGATGCCTATGTTTTCAATTATGTAGTGCACTTGCCGACTTTCTTCTTTTATATAAAACATCAAGTTAATTTCCAAATAATTGGGAAAAAACTGGTTTTTACATACTTTGTCATACAAGAAATTCGTATTTTCCGTCAAGAAACCAATCCTCTTAAAATAAAAAGAAAAGACTTTTGAATTAATAGGCTTTCTTGACAATGTAACTATCTACAGGGAATCAAGTACGTTCTCTGGAATAGGGATTTATTGGTTGATTTAATAACTGGAAGATTTTTATTTTATGATTTTTTGATGCACCGAGAACCCCTAACCCCAAAACGTAATATTGAAAAACGAAATGAAAAATATCCCCGATTATGATAAATGTTAGTATAACCCGTTCTCCTAATAGTTATTTGTATATATATAAAACTGATAATTTAAAGCCGAGTCTGCTTGTATATATATATACTTCATTGGATCTATTGTGTTTAACGCCACTTTCAACAATATTTCAGTTATATCATGGTAGTCAGTTTTATTGATGGGAGAAACGATATGTATCTTTTTTTAATTAGTGTAATTAATGTAGATTTTCATCATTGTTTTTATTTCTAAAGTTGTGTTACAATATTATAGCAATTCTTAGATATATATCAAAACTTGATAATTTTTAAAAACAAGTTTTCTTCATATTTTTTCTTCATAATGTCTAAAATTTCTAAGAAGTATGTACTTCCGTTAATTTCTTGTTGGGGGAATTTGTTTCAGATTTACAATTTATTTGTTATGCATATTCATTCATTTGTTATCGTAATAACCGTATTAATAGGGTTAGGGTTATAGTGTTTAACGCCATTTTCAACAATATATCAGTTATATCAGTTATATCAGTTATATCAGTTATATCAGTTATATCAGTTATATCGTTGTAGTTTTATTGGTGGAGGAACCCGGAGTACAGGGAGAAAACCACAGACCTACCACAAGCCACTGACAAACTTTATCACATAATGTTGTATCGCCTGAACGGGATTCGAACTCACAACGTTTGTAGTAATAGACACTGATTGCATACTATGAGGTAGTTGTAAATCCACCTATCCTACGACCAGGACCACGTCGGCTTCTTGTCTCATTAATGACCATCTACCAGAAGAGGAATACACGTAATGGCATTAATGGCAACACCATCAGTGTCAACAACAAACACCAATGCATTGGTAATGTGTTTGTTATTTCCTACACACTTATTTTGTAAGTAACAGTTTATGACTAACAAAAATTAGCAATAAAAGAGCAAACAAGCATATTTATCACCACACGCGGATGATTTGAATGTGAATGTCGTCATCACTTTATGCCATTACGCAATAATAACCATAATAAATCTTCATTTGAGAAATCATGATAGTTTGTTTTCTTCTGTAAAAGGGCATGGATTTTAAGGTTTGGTTTAGGTTTATAGTAATTAAGCCAATTTCTTAAGGTTGCAATAGACAAGTTGTCTAATAAAGCACACGAAAATCTACAGCATATACACAGATTTATTAAATAATCAAAGAGTATGTTTAAAAGATGACCCTCTATGGCTTTCACATTACACTCATGCTTGTACATTCT
Source organism: Gigantidas platifrons (assembly GCA_002080005.1). Taxonomy (NCBI): domain Eukaryota; kingdom Metazoa; phylum Mollusca; class Bivalvia; order Mytilida; family Modiolidae; genus Gigantidas; species Gigantidas platifrons. Next base: position 272,062 of record MJUT01032536.1, read on the forward strand.
CAGTAGAGTTTCGTTATTTTTTCAGTGGAACATCAAACTATAATTTTGAACCATTATGAACACTTAAATGGACTCATATCTAAGAATCGAACAGAACAAGACAGCGTTTTGAACAAACTTCAAGAATACTTATCACTGCCAACTTGATGAGCGCTGGGTATCGAGTAGAAGATGAATCCCATGTTTTACTGAATTGTCCCCTTTATATCTTTATAATGATATTTCAAATTGCAGGCTAGACATTGTAACTACACAGATGATTCATGGCAGGCTAGACATTGTAACTACACAGATGATTCATTTGGCAAAGTAACATCAAGCAATATACAATCAAGTGATTGTTCGTTTTGTTGATATTGGTGGAATTGTTGACCATCGCAGTTTAATTTTTTTTTCTTCATAATATCCAGTGTTTACCAATGGACACCACAAACTGGCTTTAATACACACATATGGACTAAATATACTTTTATTACATTATAATGTTTACCTTTGATCTAAGAATCCTTGAAATCGTATTGAGCTTAATATTTCCAAATGCGTTCTCATTTGAACTTACAAGTTAAATTATTGTTGGTTATCTAGGATTAACATGACACAATTCCTGAATAATACAAAGCATAGGAATTAAAAAATATATATCAATACTTAGCTGTAGATACAATGACTCCAGTCCCAACAGTTGTTACAAATTGTAGTCTTAAAACAATAATCAGAAAATATCGTTTTTATTTTCGGAAGTTAATATGACCAGAAAATTTGGCAAAACCTGCTATTAAATATTAAATACACATAGAAATATGTTGTATTGAAAATAAATTTATAAAATGTATTTGTTTTGTAATTTGTATTACGGCATCTTTTTCTTCAAGTATAAATATATGAGCTCTAAGTTTATGCTTGTTATGAAAATAAAGTTTAAACAGCGATGACGAACAGTTCCATCAAAATCAACAAAATGAATAACAACCTCGCATATAAAACCATTGAAAACACAAAAACAATCAAATATATGGCGTTGGAATTCCAGATCCTGTCTCAGGACAGGCACAAAAATGTACCGGGGTTAAACTGATTAATGGGATTTCCCACCCCTCCTGATGATGGTTGTATGTACATTAGTTTAATTTAACTTATAAAGAGATAAAACTGCATTGAAATGTTCAATTGAATTGAGAATAAAAGTACATTTTGTACGTGAAAAAAAATGTTGACTGTTTGAATAAAAAATATTTAGTTTTTCTATATATATATATATATCTTTATTTCTCAATAAACCATTGCAATACATAGGTATAGAGAATTACAAAACTATTTACAAATATATACATGTACAATTACAGTTACAGAAAAACAGAAATGGACACAGGGATTAGCCAGGAGCACACACACCTTCATTTATGACTTTTATCATTTTACATAATTTCAAAAGATCTGATTTTTTCGTTACGGTCATGATATTTTTAAATTTAAGAACATTTGGTCTATTTCTAAAGTAACTTGGGATGAGATTCTTACGGTTTTGCTCAAAGTATCGACAATGTAAAATATAATGAAATTCATCTCCAATGGTATTTGTGTCACAGAGGAGGCATTTCCTATTGTTTATTTCAATATTTTGCCATCTTCCTATTTCAATCGGTAATCTATGATTAGTGGTTCTAAATTTACATAAAATAATGGCATTTTTTTAGTTCAAAATTTCAAGATATGGTTCAGGCATAAAATTGTCTTTAAATAACCTGTAAGTTAAGGCTTTTGTGGAATTTTCAGTTTGTGAGTGCCATAGTTGATTATACTGGTCTTTAAGCGTTTGTTTTACTAATGAAATAAACCAGTCACTATTTATAAAAGTTTGTGTGTTCCAAATATAGGCCAATCCACATTCATTTATAATATTATGAACATTTTTTAACCATGGAAGATTAGCATCATTCACTGTATACATTTCAAAACATAATCTATATATTATTAATGACGATTTAGATTCTTTACCTAACAACAATTTTGACCAAAATGACAGAATTCTAATTTTTACATCTAGCACAATAGGATATCTTCCTAACTCTCCATAAATCATATATGTGGACGTCGAATTTTTTAACTGTAAAAGTAGTTTACAAAATTTTATATGAACCCATTCAATTATCTCTATGTTACCAAGTCCCCATATTTCACAGCCATATAATAATGTGGGTTTTACCATTTTGTTAAATAGGTCTAGTTGACAATTTATCGAAAGACTATGGATTCTACCAAGTTTCAAAACCTCATACATTGCTTTTGTACCTTTGTGAACAGCAAACATCTTTGATTTATTAGAATTACCATTTTTTGCTAATAACACACACAGATAATTAAATTCATCAACAATTTCTAGTTGTTTTCCGTTAAAGTTAAATTTAAGATTATTAGGAGTTCTTCCTTGCGAAAAAACCACAATTTTACTTTTTTCTACATTAAATTTTAGTTTCCAGACATCACAGTAATCACTAAAGGAATCCAACTGTTTCTGATGGGAAAAATTCTGACATAGAGTTTTTATATACAATTCGTGATTTCGTATCTTTATACATATTTACAATTACATTAAACATATTTCCATTCATATTATTAAGTAGTAATTTGTGCCAGAGCCCATCTCGCCAAACTGTGTCAAATGTCTTTGCAAAATCTACAAACGCACAATATAACTTTTTTTTTCTTATTTTTTTAAATATTGAAAAGAGAGTGAAGAATAAATAAATAACGTATTTCGTTAAAAAACAAACTTTCTTTTAGTGATGAAACCTACTGTTTAACTTCAATAAAATGTAATGAACGCCTATACATACTGTTGACGATATTTGTAATAATATTTAAATATAAAATTTGAGCACCTTGTAGCGAGGTCATATTTTCCTATATTGATACCTTTAATTGAATTGATTATGAAGGTTTTTTTGTCGGGATTGTAACAAAAATAAGAGTAATGTACCGAAATTACACCACTAAATATAATAATAACTGTAATGTATATTTCATAAATTGAAATAAATTACAACTCAATTTTATTGTACATTTCATAAAATGAAATAAATTACTTGAAACTTGAAACTTGAAAAATAAAATGAAATAAATTACAGCTCAATTTAGACCACCATCGTGCACAGGTTCTCAGTACCGTTGATCCGTTTAAAGAAGACATCTTTTATGCATGTTTTTAATTAATCCACGTTAATTGATTTTGATCACTGTATTTTATACTCTACATATTTGCAAACTGTTATTGTATTCCCGCACTAATTGTCATCCGCTGCGAAAAAAGAAAACTGTATTGTAAGAATGTCAAGAGTGGGGTAGGAGAAACGGACATGTCATTAATAAAACTGTTAAACACCGCTGTGACAAAAACCGCACGCATACCTGTTGTTATATATCTCCCAGTTACTTATAATCACCTGTTAAAATGGTTAGTTCCATAATTGTAATTCTATGAGCGTGACATATGATTTGACGTCGGTCATCTCATAGAAATTATACATTTAAAATGAAAAGTTTAGTTCTGTTGACGTCCTTAGTGATGTTGCCGACCTTTCATAGTGCCATGTTTTCCAATGACTCAAAATTAAAAGTAATCACCAATCGCCAGACATCGGATTAACACAACTGATTATAATCATTCTGAAAAAAAATATACCTGGAAACATATATGCAATAAATCGCCTGAAGATGTTCACTAAAGATCTTCATTAACTTAGACGATTGCTTGTGGTCAAGTAATTTCATCAGATTATGTTTTTAGTTATTCATACAACACGATTTTCTCTTATCATCCCTGACATACTGTAGCGGAGTATAAAACAATATTCCAAAAACCCCAGATATTAATGAAGCTCAACGAGTACACCAGTTGATGACGTGGTCAAAATAAATATTTCAAAGAATCCGTTGATGGAAAAAATATATCTGATTACCTTAACTATTCTTTTGAATGTATTTTCTTAAACTGATATTAGAATTAGGCTGAAACATATTTTGACAATTTAGGACGTGTGCCGAATATTAGAAATATATTGATTGATTTTTGTTGTTGCTTAACGTCAAATGAGCAGCATGGCAGCTTGATTTGAAAAAATAAATCATGTAACAAAAATGTGCCACAGCGATGTGCAAATGGGTGGAAGCATGGAACACCACAGAAAAACAGGAGTTAATGGAATAGGCTTACAACGGGTGGTTAACGACCCCCCACCCATAACAAACTGTTGCTAATGATGACCCACCCATAACAAACTGTTGCTAATGATGACCCACCCATAACAAACTGTTGCTAATTATGAGCTGCTGCAAGTTGTCTTTTGCGTGTGATGGGCACGAGGTACCCACTTGTGCATACGATTAATGGCAGACAACTAAATGACTCTTCTCTTGTGCCCCCATATCGAAGAAACATTCAGTTCCGATTCCGATGGGGTGTGCTAATGTATAAAATAAACATACAATAGTTTTCTGTGGACAAATAATTATATATAATTTCAAAGAGTGGAAGACTGATAAATGTTAGCATAAAGAGATATCCTAATATTAATATGTATATGAGTAAGATTATGCACAAAATGTCAAATAAGCCATGTATACGCTTTAAAATATACAGAAGAATGAAAATAAAAACAATAAAAACTACAAATCATGACAATAAATATGCATAGCCATTTTTCAGCAATACATTTTTACAAGATTTCAAGATTTATTTCAACACTCAGACACAATTACATATTTTCCAATAATATATAGCATGTCTATATTATTTGAGCTGATAAAAGCCTTTTCAGTTTTTTGATGTTTTTTGTTGTTTTTTTTTGTCAATGAAATTCATCCTTTATTTATGATACACAAGACATTTAAAATACCAGCATCAACTTTCGGAGAAAAAAGTTTTTAATTTTCTTTTCAATAACTATGAGGTTATGATGTTTAACGTCACTTTCAACAATATTTCAGTTATATCGTGGCGATCAGTTTTTACTCACGGACGAAACCGGAGTACCCGGAGAAAACAGCCGTGGAATAACTATAAGATTTATATATTGTTTTTATACAATATACTAATAGTTAAAACATTTGACAGAAGTGTGAATGGCAAACAGTTGTTCTTATAAACAGTATTACATACTACTTTACACATTATTTGTTTGAGAAAACCGTAAAAGAAAACGTTGTCATAAAGAATAAAATAACACTCCTATATTTTTTCTAATTAAAGTTAACGCAAACTCCGTTATGTTGTTTTCTATGAGAGAAAACAAGTCCACGCACTCGACAATAACACGAGCAAATTTTACGATGACGTCTTAAATCATAATAAACTGCCATGTTGTCTTTGAACAATTACAACATAACTTCGATTTGTTTTTGTCTTCAATTTTCTCTTTAAATGAACAATCTGTCGAGCAAATCGAAGACATAAAAAGTGTTTATCTTTCCTGTTTAAAAATCGGTACTCGGTTCAAAAGAACATGATAGTTTTTCAAAGGATGAGCACTAATTAACTAAACGCTTTAATATTAAATACTATTAACTAGGAACTGGCTGATTTAACGTTACAATATGTCGTTGTATCAAATTTCTTTACAACAATAATGAAGTTACAACTAGGAGATCGAATTTAACACCCAAGTTGTGACTTTAGGATTCACAATGTCCGGAGGCTAAAAACATAACTTTCAATAACGAGTTTATTTGTCAATAACACGGATGATAATGATTTGAATACGAGTATCAGAACAGAGTCTATTGACTTCTTTTGTAAACTGACATTTTATAATGAAGTGTTTTTTACCACCCGTGTATATTTTTACAAAATTGAGGTTGAAGTTTTTCTTTCGAAATTAAAGTTTTCAAAATGGGAAGATGTCTCGTTTATTCAGTAATTACACGTTACACACAGCAGAAGGTCCGGCATTCAGTGGTTGTCCATACGAGTTGTCAATCAATGCCACCCGGAAGAACGAAACACGGTGATGTTTTCACAAAAACAAGATACCTTTCTCGTAACAAATACATTACATTGTTGCAGTTTGTGACAAGATAAAAACTATGATGCTTTCCCAAGCCTGTCATCCAAAAGGAACAAACTGTAAGGATAATTATAGAGGTTTCTACCTGGGATGAAGGTAGTGTTGTAACAAGGTAGCCATGCAGGGACCCATGTCAAATTGGAATGTTACATTAGACATGTCAGTGTCATCTTTTTAATTTACATGTGAATAAATTACAATTTAATCCAATTTTATATTTATATAATTAATATTAGCCTAAATAAAATAAAATCAATTCGATATAAACTGACAAGTTCCTTGTTATTTTTTTCCGCCGTGTTTTGTATAGACAGAAGCTTGCTTTCTTGCATTTTTCGTATTTGTACCAAATGTCAGTAATTTCCATATTTACAACTTTGACATGTATATGTACTACAGAGTGCTTCTATTTTTGTTATTTCTAGTAATTTTTCTTTAAATTTTATATCAAAATTTAGTACAAACTTTAACATTATTTCTTGCAAAACTAATTTATAGATTTTCTTTCATGTAAGAAAATAAAAACACGAGAAAATGAGAAAAAAAAACTACATATGATATTAGATCCTGTATTTTAACTTTTTATAGCACTGCACCAGTATACATTGTATCTACTTTTACATAGACTTAAAGTTTTTATAGAATACAGCACTTTCTACAACAACTGATTCACTGAATTCCATTATATTTTACAGTGTCAATATTTTAACCTTCTAACGTGGAGAATTGTTACTATCAAAGTACAAAAATGTACATGTATTGATAATAACAGTCATGTGAATGAATTAAAATTCAAAATTTTACAACTGCCAAAAAAAAAGTTGAACTCATCAAATTATGCAAATTTATAAAGAGAACAGAAGAAAGGTATTTGCGATAATCCAGGCTGAAATATACCAATCATTATTTATCTACCGTATTTGTAGATATTGTTAGTACTACTTTAAATATATACTTGTACTACTCTATACCTATAGATTGGTTTTCTGCAGATACTCCAGGTTTTCTCTACCAATAAAACTTGCCGTCACGATATAACTGAAATATTGTTGAAAGTGGCGTTAAGCGCCATAACCATCCTATACCTACATTGTATATATATGGTCTATTGAGAATAAAGAAAGATACATACAACGTTTCCTCCTTCGTCGTAGATCTTTTGTGATTTTCTGTTCTTTTAAAGCCAAATTTCTTCCATGCTGTTCATTGAAATATTATCGATATTGTATATATATAATCCACTATGTCTAGTATCACTTGTGTTTTGCCTCTTGTTACATTACACTGTAAATTATAAAGAGAAAATAATAAATCTTTAAAACCAATTCAAAGTACTCCATGAATATTTCTATTTTATATTCTGAGGACGATAAAATAAAAAGAATTAAACACGGACTTTTTAAAATTATTATTTATGAAAAATGAAATAAAAATAAACATTCAAAAAATATATATTGTTTTCCATTAAGGAAAGAAAAATAAGGAATATTGTTCAAGAATGAATTACAAGTAATTATTGTTTTACCGTAAATTGAAAGACCCGTTTATAGGGAATGCTATAGTGAAATCAACACTGCAACGAAAGCCATTACATTTATATAGACTTTACAAAGATAAATTTGAATAATATTTTTTTTTATAATTGAAGCTGCTTTCTGTTTTTATAATTCAAAACCACGTATAATAAATTAACAATGGAACACTGACGAAGGAACCACGTCTCTAGAGAAATGTGTAACTTTTGTAAAAGAAAAAAAAATATATATGAAAATTCTGAAAAGTTTCGTGTGTATCATTTTTTTTTTTTAATGTATCAAATGTAGGTTCAATTGTTTTATTGATTGATTACTAGTACATATTGTAAATACTGTACTACTATACTCTATATACAAATCTTATCATAAATCCTAAAATAAGAAAAAACAAAGAATTTGATTCAAAGCGGTGGCGTGGAGGGTATACCAATTTTCTCTCAAAACATTTAATAATAAGAAAAACAAATTTGATTTAAAGCGGTGGAGCGTTTTGGAAAACCAATAAATATAAAACAAGACGTGCACGGACTTGAACAAACTCCGTGAAAGACCAAATCTTCGATCTTTCTCTTCACACATATAATTGACTTGATCATTTCTCCGTGGTGGTATTATCGACATATTGGTTATGTATTATTTCTTCGTCACCTCTCCTTGTGTTCCAATAAACAAGGCAAACTTCAAAGAAAGTCAGGTGATAATTGAAATTTGTATACAAAACAAGATAACACATTCATGAAGCTTCCATTCTGTTAATATCATTAGCAGTTATTGAAAATAACGGAAACGGGCATATTGTTTAGAAATATGTGATGGATTTTCCCTAGCGAATAACTGTAATTTTTATTTTTACCAATAATAAGATAACTGTTAATCGTTGTTTGTCTATCATTATGTAATTGTTTAATAACTTAAACTTTATATCTTGTGCCGCCACTCAATAAAACTTACCCCCACGATATAACTGAAATATTGTTGAAAGCGGCGTTAAGCACCATAAACCCCAACCCAAGCCTGCCCATGTACAGTTGCCTCTTTTAAGCACTCACCCATATTAATAGGTTATCTTTTTTTTAACTGTCATATAAAATTTCATGTGAATTGCACCTCTATTAAGAGGCCACTTGTCTTAAAAGACCACTTTTTCTTCGCCCCAAAGGTGACCTCTTAATACAGGGTTGACTGTAGGTATATGTAACAGGCAAAGTCCACGCTAATATTGAGCCGAAACAAGAACGAAAACTGAACTACGGTTTCTTCTATTCTTAGCATGTCATGTCGAACCAGTTGGCTACATTTTTGTAAAATTGTTCACCAACTTTGGGTATGAGAATTCCCGCTAATTCCTTTCGATGGTCATTAGCGACAGAAATTAACAACTCAAAAATATTTTTGATGTTTTAATCACATGAGAAACAGATTCTCCTTCTGCTGCCGATGGATTTCGACATTTCCCCACTCTCGATGGCTAAATTTTCAAATTTTCCAATCTCGTGTGGAGAAATATCGTAACCCACGGGTAACAGCAGGAGAATCTATATTTCTATATTAACTTTAGATTATATTATATTATATAATAGGATAATAACTCCATATGACATCACATATTAAAGGGTCTTTCACCTACCAGGATAACAGCTGGTTGTACTTCTGATTATTATTGTTTTCACCATTTTCGAAACATCTCTACCTCAAGAGTTCGCGACATATCATTCAGATATAGCATACAAACTACCAGTCACTCATAAGGTATTAAAACGTAGGGCAGCATATAGAACACATTTCCTTTACGGAAATATCTTCATCGGCAAGGAAAACCTTGTTATCGAAATTACTCCGTCACCTTAATAGGTAGAACAGAACTGAAGAATGCAAAATGTTTTGAGAATTAACCCGAAGCGTCACCATGGTTTGACCATAAAAATTTGATGACTCCATGTGATCGATCACTTGACCATGATCTTTGTTATCGAAATAGTCCAAAAACCGTAATAGATAAAATGGCACTTAAAACATAAATTGTCCACTACGTCTAGAAGCAACTTTGGTCTGTTCTGACAGCAAGGGTTTGACCACTCCTTAAGGGCCAAAACTTCAAATTAAGGTTCGGATTAAAACATTTATGGCAATACCTTATAAACCACTGATTGCTTAAAACATGGGTTTTCAGCATTGAAGATCAAGTATATGAACTTTAAATAGACACCAGGTCAAAGGTCATGGAACCAGAAGTTGCCTTTTGCAGCAAAGCAGTTCATACCAACAACATAATTGCTTGTTTCTGAATCCTGTATGTAATTACTATGTTTGATGTACTGTATTGTCTGATTATTTTCGAAATAAATATTGTTTAAATTAATGTTTTTGGAATCGAGACACCATGAACTATTTTCCTGACCAGAAGTGATGTTTTCAAGAAATCTCAGAAATGAATAAAGTCCCTAGTAGCCATATATGTCTTTAGAGTCAGCAGACAAAGGACTATTCTATAATAACTGGGATTGATCAAGGTACTAACAACCAAATGGATCGTCGTGGTCGTGATCGCATTGTAGTTGGATTTACAACTACCTGTGCCATCAGTACATATCATCACTAAAGTTGTGGGTTAAAACCCGTTCATGACGAGGTGTAATCGATACATTATGTGATAAAGTTTGTCAGTGACTTGCGACAGGTCGGTGGTTTTTTCCGGTTTCCTCCACCATTAAAACTGACCGTCACGACATAACTGAAATATTGTTGAAAGTGGCTTTAAGCATCATAAACCAAAGATTTTTGGTATCAGTAATAAAATGAAAAACAAAACAAAACAAAACCACTGTCGAGATGAATAATTTCAGCGGACAAACCTTTCTCTTTTAATTTTTCTTATGGATAGTCAGTAAAGTGAGGCAGGTCGATGTTTTCCTCCCAGAACTCATGTTTCCTTCGCCAAAAAAAAACTGACTGCCACGATATTACAGAAATATTATAGAAAGTTGCGTTGTACACCCATGATCCATAATCAGAATCCCTTCTATATTAATATCTATCAATAACCTAGATAAAATAAATCAGGAAAAATCAGTTATAGCATCATTATCCAGTCTCAAGGTAACAGGTATAATCTCCAAAACAAATAGCCGCATTACTCCGTTCGCTTTTTTTTTTCTGAAAATGTTCACCACATGTAATCACCCAAACAAATAGCCGCACTACTAAATCTGTTCTTTATTTTTTTTCTTCTTCTGAAAATTTGAATCACATGTTCTTCTTACTGTAAATATTTGAACTTTATTTCTTCTCTATGCTATATATATATATATGGTTTAAATAATAAGGATATATATAAGTAAACAACAAGTAATGATCTACAACCATCGATGGTTTTCTCCGGTTTCCACCATCAATAGCTGACCGCCACGATATAACTGGAATATTATTGAAAGTGGCATTAAACGCCATAAACCAAACCATCTACAACCATCAGATTCTATTTTGTCTTAGCTAACCGCCAGTTAAAGATTGACATTGTCATTGTAATATCTATATTTATCATCTCATTTCTAGAATATTGTATAGTCTTATTGAGTTGCAGCGAATCTGCATGTTTTTATTAGTGCTTATTTTTTTTACAAGGGATATAAGAAGAGTTTGAAGATACCAAAGGGGCAATCAGAATCCATAAATAGAAGAAGAACAGACAACACAATGGTCAAAAGATACCAAAGGGAGGCAATCAGACTCTGTATATCAACGAAGAACAGACAACACAATGGTCAAAAGATACCAAAGGTACAATCAGACTCTGTATATCAATGAAGAACAGACAACACAATGGTCAAAAGATACCAAAGGGACAATCAGACTCTGTATATCAATGAAGAACAGACAACACAATGGTTAAAAGATACCAAAGGGGCAATCAGACTCTGTATATCAATGAAGAACAGACAATACAATGGTCAAAAGATACCAAAGGGGTAATCAGACTCTGTATATCAATGAAGAACAGACAATACAATGGTCAAAAGATACCAAAGGGAGGCAATCAGACTCTGTATATCAATGAAGAACAGACAACACAATGGTCAAAAGATACAAAAGGGACAATCAGACTCTGTATATCAATGAAGAACAGACAACACAATGGTCAAAAGATACCAAAAGGGTAATCAGACTCTGTATATCAATGAAGAGCAGACAACACAATGGTCAAAAGATATCAAAGGGGGAGGCAATCAAACTCTGTATATCAATGAAGAACAGACAACACAATGGCCAAAAGATACCAAAGGGGCAGTCAGACTCTGTATATCAATGAAGAACAGACAACACAATGGTCAAAAGATATCAAAGGGGCAATCAGACTCTGTATATCAATGAAGAACAGACAACACAATGGTCAAAAAATACCAAAGGGGCAACCAGACTCTGTATATCAATGAAGAACAGACATTACAATGGCCAAAAGATACCAAAGGG
>MJUT01032536.1:302044-316677 GCA_002080005.1 Gigantidas platifrons
TGGTGACCACAAAGAAAAGACAACACATGGTGACCATAAAGAAAAGACAACACGTGGTGACCATAAAGAAAAGACAACACATGGTGACCATAAAGAAAAGACAACACATGGTGACCATAAAGAAAAGACAACACATGGTGACCATAAAGAAAATACAACACATGGTGACCACAAAGAAAAGACAACACGTGGTGACCACAAAGAAAAGACAACACGTGGTGACCATAAAGAAAATACAACACATGGTGACCATAAAGAAAAGACAACACATGGTGACCATAAAGAAAAGACAACACATGGTGACCATAAAGAAAATGACAGAAGAACAAACAGTGATCTGCAAAACACCACATAGAAAATAAAAGATCGCTACACATTTAATTCAAATCTTGCCTTCTCGTCAAAACAAAAACTACTGACGAGATCACGCGCGTTAAAGGACGGAATGGAGCTAGATATGAAATCGGTTGTCTTGTTTTCATATTTGTAGCGCTGAGGTCGAGGAGAATGTCGTCAATGACCTGGTTTATCTTTAATAATTTCTTTTATTTAAAGCTTCAGTTTTGTGACCCAGGTAACACAAAATATAAATATCTTGTAAAATAGTTATCACATTCCGTCGATGCATCATCCCAGCGGAAGCCGAATAATCCTGGGAGATAACCATCCGCAACTAAAAGTAGTTCTACTTATTGTACAAACTTACAAAACAGAACATTACAGTTTCTTCTGAAATTATTTGTACAAACTTACAAAACAGAACATTACAGTTTCTTCTGAAATTATTCTTAGAGAATACAATATTTGCTTCTTTACGAAAAACAATGACAAATCATACTAAATTATCTTGAATCTGACTGCTAAATTAAAAAAAATCACTTGAAAAATATTTGAATTTGTTTATGAGTTAGTGACTGAGTGAATTTTGTTTCATGTTATGTGAACAATTTTCCTGTTGTATAATGACGAGAATAAGAGATGGAATGATGATAAACGCCTTCTGTGTATCATAGATCAACATGTTGGTCTTGTTTATCAGAGAATCAGCAAGTCCTTTGTTTGACCCGATGCATGAGAGCACGCTAATCATTACACTATCCATGTGTTCTGTTTAATGAGACATTCAACCAATTCCAGCTTAATCTCAAATATCAACATAATGAACATATTCACGTATAAACAATAAACAGATCTTAGTCCTTTTTCTTTTTGTCCATTGTATTGTCTGTCCTTCTTCGATTTACTGCTTCTGATTACACAGCCTTTGATATCTTCAAATTTTTCTTATACATTCATTTTGCATACCTATGCTTTTTAATGTTAGTATGTATCAATCAAAATTATCAAATATTTATACGTAAAGGCTTAATTAAAGTCAAACCTCATTTAGTGTCCACCTCTATTAAGCAACAACTTGTATTATGAGTCTTTAATTTTTACTTCCATTCACAAAAATTTGCATTTCATATTAATTTAACCCTATATTTTGCGACCATCTGTTTTATATGACCCTATTTCAATATTCCTTTGGAAGGTCACATAGGAGAGGTTTGACTAAAATATTCTTCAACTTATTTTTGATTGCAGGAACTGCTTACCTTTCCGGAGCACATGAATTGACCCCTAGTTTTTAGCGGGGTTCAGGGTTCATGTTACTTCATCTTTCTCGTTTTGTAGGTCGTTGTTTTTACCTTTTTTTTGTTTAGTGTTTTACCTTTGACCATTGTGTTATCTATCCATCTTCGATTTACGGATTCTGATTACCCCTTTGGTATCTTCTTTGTGCAGTACCGATAGTTCCTGTGAGAATTTCTGTCTTTACTAGTCCATAAAGGTCTAAGGTCATGATTCTTTTCTTTTTTGCAATAGACATACATGTAATATATCATTATTATCTGTTGATATATATGTATTTGGTATTTTCAAACCAGGTTACTAACCATAGTTATTTAGAAGTGTTTTATATACGCAAGTATATATTAAGTCATTTCATACTGGGTATACACGTATTTTGTTTCTATGCGTATGAAAAATGTTTTCATCTAGAAAACAAAAAATAATTATATATACCTATAGTATTGATGTCAGCTAGTGAAGAAATAATAACTCTATTTAATAATAGTTTCCGAAATCATCCGGATTAAACGGCGGTATAGGCTTAGAACGATCAGTCATATTTGATATATTACCTTGTCACGAAGTCATATATCTCTACCTGCAATTTTCTCTCTTTGTTCCTGAATCTTCTTGTCACCTTCTACTGAGATAAAAAGGTTATGAATCAATGTTATTTTCTTAATTAATGCTTTGTGACATGCAGCATTCGTTTTAATCCAATACAGCTATACAGCAGGTATCAATTTTAAAACTAATTACACCTGGTCATGATAAGTCCAAATTTATGGCACTGGCTTAAGTTTAAGTTCAAAAGAAGAAATATTATTTTTTTATTATCATTATTATCAAACATCTTAGAGAAAAGATGAATTATTTTAACAAATAAGAAAATGCTGAAATATGACAGTAATAGATTTTTGTTATTTTTTTTTTGTTATTAGTGAAAATGTATAATTGGTGCACTGGAATTTTGTTACATAAAACAAAGATCCTGAAAAATACAAGAACAGGAGACGATCGATGACATAAAATATGATTTAAAGCATAGTATATATTGTGATAATGAAAATACGAAATGTAAAGCGACTTACGAAATATTATTTATAAAATTGAGTTTACATCATAAACAAAGCATCTTACACAAAACTGTCTATTTGTCAATTAATCTAACATTGCACGATTTTCAGATTTGCTAGCATAATAATTTCGGAATTTGAAAGCAACATCATACTGTTTTCAATTGCCGTCGTGGTCGTGATCGTATGGTAGTTGGATTTACAACTATCTATGCAATCAGTGCCTATCGCCACCGAAGTTGTGAGTTTGAATTCCGCTCATGGTGAGGTGTACTCGATACAATATTATGTAATTAAGTTTGTAAGTAACTTGCATCAATTCAGTCGTTTTCTCCGGGTATTTCGATTTCCTCCACCAATCAAACGGACCGCCACGATATAAATTAAATATTGTTGAAAGTGGCGCTAGACATCCATAGCACATACTATTTTTGTGCCGTATATACTTAAGATATATACATAATAATAGTATATTTAAAATCTATTTTATCATGAGTATCACTTTGATGATTATGCATATTATAAAATTAAAATGGGAATGTATTTTTGACCATTTTATTCACTTTTAAATTGTTAATACCACACACATGTAATTCAAATTTTACTGTTGTAATACAGTAGTGCCCCTCCCTCCAAATACCACCCTCTTCTTAGACTGACACCAAATGCACTGTGATAGCAAATACTGATAAATTATCCCTCTCTCAAAAAGAGAGAACATCCCTCTTATAAGACCACTTTTTCTATTGTACTATTTCCAAACTACAGTTGAATCTTGTAATGTAAAACTCGAATTACCCAAAATTTCGGTTAAGTCGAAATTTGTCTGAAGTCCCGTTTTAAACTTAGTACTTTTTATCTTAGTCTACTCCTCTTATCTTATACATTGTAGCTTGCATCCACATTTGTCAAACTTACGTAACAGATTTGTCTGTCTTACTTTATTCCTTAAATCGAAATATGGATAACTCGAATTTTAGCAACGGTCACGTGAACTTCGAGATAACGAGATTCAACTGTATACTTACTTCATCTTCACGAGCTGGTGAGTGAATATTTAGTGAACAAGGTTTTATGCTATATCATGCATAGAACGTGTTTCAATACATTAGCAGTACATTTCAGTTATAATTATAAAATAAGAAGGCTTTGATGATGATGATGCAAAACATATGGATAAACGTGATGGGCGTATTTACTGTGTACATGAATGATGTTTTTTTCACAATTTACTTAAATTGACATCTAATAACAAAATACATATATGATGTATTTTTCTTACACAAGTAGTGACATACAACAAAGTCTCTCCTCACTGAAATATTTCCCTATATATTTCATATAAACCATATTTTTTAAAGAAAAAAAAAATAACTTACTCGATTTACATGAAAATATCAGCAGAGATAAATATAATTTTATTTCTAATTTTTATTAAAACACTATTTAAACAAGTTTAATCTTTATCACTAAATCATAAACTAATATACTCATAGCAATAACAAGGCCAATACATAATCGTTATATATAATTATAGCTTTATTGATTGACTGCTAATTCTTCTTCTTCTTCTTCTTCTTCTTCTTCTTCTTCTTCTTCTTCTTCTTCTTCTTCTTCTTGGCGCTTTATAGGCAGTGCTAGTTGAGCAGACGACAGTCCAATCTCTGTCGTAACATGTCATCTAAAATCTCGAGACATACCTAAAATCTGTATTGGCCGGATAAGTAACCTGTCATGCATATAGCGAAAGCAAAACCCCGAGACATCAGGACTATCAAATATGAGGTAATGAAATGGCAATAATATTCAAAGCACAAGAAACGTCTATGAGACTTTTTAAAAATTCCCAGTGTATTTTTATTTAGAAAAGAGGCCAATGGAAAGGCAGTAAACTAATTGAAGTCTTTTGCCTCTCAGAGATGCTAGATTTTAGTTCACCCTTTGCTGAAACCAGAAGACACGAAAAGCACTTGGTTAATTAACCACTTCTGAATACATGTATTTGTTACTAACTTATGACGCCCTACCTGAATACATGTATTTGTTACTAACTTATGACGCCCTACCTGAATACATGTATTTGTTACTAACTTATGACGCCCTACCTGAATACTACTATGTGGAAAAGCTTTGGTTAAGGCCTGGATTATAAAAATTAAATCGGTACTTGTCATCACCAAAATGTCGAGTTTGTTTCTTGTATGTGGTGGGGTGTACTCTATACAAACTTTATGTGATAAAATATTTCAGTAACATGAGTCATGTCGGTGATTTAAGCCATGATATAACTGAAATTGTATTGAGTTTATTAGTGATTGTTGTTAACTTCACGTATTAAAACAATTTCCAATCTTTTGATTTTGACCATTCCTGGTGAAGGTCATTCCAGAAACCATTCGTGTGCACTAAATTAGATGCCAATGTATTTTTTTTTTTGTTGGTATTATTGCCACTATCATGATCTGATGAATTATTTATTGCATACATGCATTCCTATATGTTGCATGACATTGGTAAATAAAGAAAATAATATATGACAAGGACGAATTTTATTTTGATTGGATGATAATGATGTCTTTGTTGTACTTGACCAATCAATGAATTTTATTTTGATTGGATGATAATGATGTCTGTGTTGTACGGACATAGTATCCTGATTCCTAGATAGTATGGCTTTGCTTTTACTTCTTAATGCTGCGTACGTAGCGTCAAAGCAGCATGCAGTAATGTTAAAATTTATGTCTTAGCCCAACCAAGACGGCGATAATCTTCCACAACATAAAGCATAACCATAATGCATAAAAGTTTTATTTAGGTTCGATGCATATGTACAGCATCAACATAACCTCTATGATTAGTAACGTCCGTGCAATACCACTTTTTATAGAACGTCATGTGACCCATTTTCAGCCAATCAACGTTTCCAAATAATATACAAAAATGATAATAATATTGACATGCAGACTGGGGTTTGACTTTCCGCCAATCTCAGCTTATATTTTTCTTCAAGAATCAAGATTTATTAATTATTAATTTAATAAGCTTATGCACCGAGCTTATTCAACATAAGTAACAAGTACATGAACATTATATACAATACAATGTAATAAAGTCTCTAAGTAAGACTAAGTTCCATAATCAGAAAAGTTAGAACAAAATTTACAGAAATTAAATGCAAGACGTGAAGGTGAGATCAATGAATTATCGATCAATAATTATGCAATTTATTTTGACCGTTAATGAAGACATCCGAGTTACATCATATTCCAATATAAACTTATTAAGGAAACTCTGACAATAATTATAAATAGACCAATAACATGAATGTTGGATTACCACGCCTAAGATTTTTATTATACATGTAATAATTAATCTTTCCAATAATAGTTCAGTAACGATCGTGAACGATATATGTAAAATAGAGAAGATAAGCAAAAAATGCAATTAATCATATACGATCCCACACTTTCCTGATTATCACATCGTATACTGTTGTAATAGGACAATATCAAAATGGCGAAACGAACAACAACAGGAAACAAACAAAACAAAAACAAAAAACCCTCATGTTGCATATCCATTCTTGTGGATATTATTAGTTACACAGTGTGTTAGTGACCTAATACGTTATATACGGGATCAGTAAATTCCATATGGGGCGAGACGAAGCCGAGCCCCATATGAAATTTACTGACCCCGTATATAACGTATTAGGTCACTAACACATTGTGTAACGAATATATCTTACCAACTACCCTTTGGATTTGAAGTTCTGAGTTTTTGTTCTTACTTTTATGAGTCTATACTCAAGAATTCATAAAATAATTGAAAAATACAAACTTTCGATATTTTATATCACAGAAAAATATCACATAATGTTCAGCAAGAACAGTCAAAATTTTCACAAAAACAATAAACTGTTTTCAAAACCCTGGAAAGAATGTTTAAAGAACACAAGTAATTTCCCAAAATACATCAAGTAAACTATTACTTATTAATGGTAATTTACTAACCCTGTATGAAATTTGCTAACCCTGTATGAAAAACATACAAGAGGCTCAGACGCCCTGTATGAGTTATACATGGCGTCCACGTGTTCACGCTAAACCAATCATTTGCTTACATGTATGTAGGAGGTAAGATATGAGACCTTATGGAGATTGTGTTTTATATAGTTTATATATAGGTATATGCATGTAACAGACAGTGGCAGAAATATTCGTATGCTTCCGACTTTCCATGTGTATTTCATATAAAAGTAAGGTTTTTCAAATAATTATACTGAGGTCAATTCATGTCTCATTTTGATAATTGTTTTATCAACAAAAGCAAAAAAAGTATGTAGTTTATAACACAGGCATTTGACCGATAGACCTCAATTTTCCCGTGTTTGACACGGGGGTACGTATTTTCAGGGCTAGTAACGATGTAGGGCCTCTATTTAATTGTGGGTCCACACGAATACTAGAAAAATACTCAAGGTAAGAAATAAAATCACTGAAAATGGCGGCGTACTGCTAAATTTCTTATTATTGTCGATTTCCCTGATTTCTGACAAATAAACCGATGGAATGCACTAACCTTGTGGACCCCCATCAGCTGTTGTGCCACTGGTTTACTCTCATATTCGTACTAATTTGCATATATACCCCCGACTATATGTTCCCAAGACAGATTTTCAACGAACACGGAGGTCGACCACTTATTTTCTATTACGCGGCACGTGATTGGTCAAGGCAAATTTCCGGAAAAAAATTGACCAATCGCGTGCCGCGTAACAGAAAATAAGTCTATCTCCGGGTTTGTGGTCAATTTTGTTTCTTACCTTGAATATTTTTCTAGTATTCGTGTGGACCCAGGACCCACAATTAAATAGAGGCCCTACACCGTTACTAGCCGTCAAACACGGGAAAATTAAGGTCCATCGGTCAAATGCCTGTGGTTTATGATGGTAATTTTCAAACAATATTTAGAAGCCTATATTGCAGATTGTCATGATTTAAACACAGACCCAAATAATTGTCTACAATAGTACTATCATTGTATTGTGTTATGGACGAAATGTATTCAGTTTTGTGTTTGATTTGTGTGTTCTCAAAATGTTTATCGTATTTAACTACATACATATATGTTGCAAATACAAAGTATAACTTCTTTCAATTCTGTTTGTGCTAGTTAAAAAATTATCAAAATAGGACATGAATTTAGTTCAGAATAATTTTTTGAAAATTCATAGTTTAATATGAAATATATAGGGAAAATTGGAAGCGTCCGAATACTTTTGTCCATTGTCTGTACGTATGTTGCATGACATTAGTTAATAATTGTCTAAAACTGTTGTTGTCCAAAACTGTGATCCAATTATCAAAGTTATAAGTAACCATTGGTCAATACAAAGTGTAATACAATGTAAGGTAAAATGGTGGAAAGTTGTGTATATCTAATAATATGGCTACAGAGTTATTAATTCCTTAACTAGGGCCCGGATGGCTCAATGAGTTAGGTAGTTGGATTACCTAACACCGTTTTCAAGCCTATCATCAATACGGTGTGGGTTCGCGCCCGGCTTTGTAAATTACAAAAAGGGTGCACTCGACTCGCAGTCGCAAGTGATAAAGCTTACCAGTTGCTTTCCCATGGTCGGTGGTTCTCTTCGGGTACTCTGGCTTATTCCACCACTAAAACTGGTCGTCATGATATAGCTGAAATATTGCTGAAAGTGGCGTTAAACACCAAAAATCAAATCAAATCATTCCTTAACTTCAATGCTATATATATATATTTCATTTGCATTGTTTTGAATTTTTAAGGTATGGTTGTTAAAGGGGGTGATCGACTTGTTGTGGTCGTAATCATCACAAAAAAAACCGTAGATATCTAATTTAGTACGCGTGACATGTTCTGGAGTAACCTTCATCAGGACGCGTGACATGTTTCTGGAGTAACCTTCATCAGGACGCGTGACATGTTTCTGGAGTAACCTTCATCAGGACGCGTGACATGTTTCTGGAGTAACCTTCATCAGGACGCGTGACATGTTTCTGGAGTAACCGTCATCAGGTACGCTCATAGTCAAAAAACCAAAGAGTAGAAGACGATAACTCGTTATTATTACACGTTTATAGAGAATTATAATTCCGAGCGTAGAAATTCATATATAGGTCATTATTGCCACATTTATTTGTACTTTTAGGCATTTTATGCAGTTTCTACTGTGTTAAAGAGGACACAAATGAAGTGTCGTTCAAACACGCCATAATGCTTGTTATTATAATCATCATATCCAATTAAAGGGAAATAGTACATAGTTATAAATATAGTGTGATTATATAGATACCATATAACGCATTATTTTTATTGGTGTAGAATTTATTACCTTTTGCCCAACATTAGGAAAAATCACATTATAATAATAGTATTTTGTGTTTTTACTTTTTCGTTCAAGATATATTACCACTATATTATCACATGTTGTTGTTTTCAGTTTTATTGGTGGGGGAAATCGGAATACCCTGATTGAGTGAGTGGGTGATAGTTGTTTAAGTGAGCAAATGATTTTGCTATATCATGGCAAGAAGAAGTTATATTTCGATGAAACTATGATAAAGTCCGTTTTGTACTAGACCGACACGCTTCGTTGGATTTTGATATTGCTAGGTCATTGAAGCAAAAGTCTCTGGGTATACATGTCGCTCCACTCGGACAAAACCAGTCGTTGCTCTTACTCCTTGATGCTGCATTCTTAGTGGTGAAGCAGCAGGTATCGATTTTATAGTATTTTGTTTGACTCGACCGGGAGTCAAGCCCATGATCTACTTCAATCGAGGCGAGCATGCTAACCATTACACCACCGATACGGCTCGGAATACACACAGAAAATCAGCATTCTGTCGTCTGTAAATTTCACATAAGAGTTATTTAGAGTATTCCTCTCTATTCGTGTGGGATTCGAACTTACAACTTAATGTGTTGTAGGTATTGATTGCATGGGTAGGTATAAATCCAACCGGTTTGCTACAAAAAATCATGGTCACTTTTTGTTTTGAGGAACAAGTATTTATGACAAGAAATGTAAATGTCAAGCAAAATCACTATGTCGATGTTAACAAGTTGGTGCTGTGTTCATACATTATACATGTATGGCTCTTGTTGTAGGGAGATGTGAAGGTTTGTTTGTAACCGAAGAAGTTATATTTCTCGAAGGCCAAGCCCGAGAGAACTATGACTTCTGAAGGTAAACAAAGCTTCATATCTCTCTACAGCAAGGGCCATAAATTGTTTATTATACCGAAATTACACACACAACAACAAAGTATTTTTTTTTAAACTAATTTAACATTTTATTCAATTTGTGTAGTTGTTTATGTTGATGGTCACATTGCATTTACTTTGTGTACTTCCTGTGGGGGTCGCCATGGGAGCAAGCGACAGCGAGATACATTATATGTATTTCCCCGGAGCACGCAGTCTAGGGATACATGAAGTTTTGTCTTCCAAACATGTGACGTTTTTAGCTAATCACAGACACTGTTATTTCTATGAGGATTAATAATATATGTTATCAGTGAAGAAAGGTATATTTTCTTTAAATAATATGGTATATAAATATCAACGTGCACATAGACGAATATCATAACTATTTCATCAAAGTTCCTGTGATATTCTGCACACGTAACACATGTTCAAATACAATTAAACCTGCTCATGTGGTCACCTCTATTAAGCAGTCACATGTATCAAAAAATCACCTTTTTCTTGTCCTGTAATAGAAAATTTCATGTGAATTGAACCTCTTAGAAGAGGTCACCTGTGTTATAAGGCCACTATTTCTCTGTTCCGAAGACGACGTTCTAAAACAGGTTTGACTGTATACAATAGATCGGGGTATACTATTCTGTGAACTATAAATCGAGACATTCCGTATATACATAAAAAACCAAATATTTCTTTGTATTAATTGTTTTATTACAGCTTTATTTCATATTTTTAGTTGTTTGCTGTTTCTTTTACTCTTGAATTATTTTCAAGCAAAATCGTTGAAAACCATTATTTTTTTAGTCTCATCGAAATGACAGAACAACAAAACTGGAATGTGTTCAGATAGACAAGGAGCAGCTACATCGATGTGACAATTGAAAGCAAGAAGTATAATTAACCGTATTGATTCCGGAGCTTTTCCGTAACATAACTGTGTTTTTAAATTGGTTCGTCAAACAGGAAACGTGAAAATGTCTGATTACCGGAAGTCCTTTACAAATTAGACATCTTGTTATGTGGCTAATGCGTATACTGTCCAAGAAAAACTGACAACAATTTGTTTCTCTTCAATGCAAATATTTGATTAAAGTTCTGCTTAAGGCAACATAACAGTAAAAGACTTCTTATAATTACTTATTAACGATGTCTTTTTGTTGAAAAAAATGAAAGCATCGATGAATGAAAATAACTAATGAGAAGAATTAATTTCCCGATGTAGCCTGTCAAAGGTACCGGACACAATAACGTGTGTTCGTTTCGATGGCAACACAACACGAGACATAACATCGACGTTGCTTTCTTTTATCAATTACAGAGATGCTTTAAATAAATAAGAAAAGGAACCATTGAATCCTGAATATAATATTTGTAAGCCTATCAATCTGTGTGTATGCTTGTTAATAATTATTTACTAAGAGTCAGAAGAAAACAAACGTTTTATCACAATGTGTCTAGTTATAACTCTGTGGTAATTATATCTCTAGAAAGGGGTCCGTGGTTCTAGAATCAATTCCTACAATTATTTACATATTTAAGTTAATTAAATGTTCACTTTTAAAAGAGAATGCACGCTTATTTAATAACCGTTTAATTGTTTTATAATTTTGAATTAGGATTAGGATTATAGTGTTTAATGCCACTTTCAACAATATTTCAGTTATATCATGGCGGTCAGTTTTACTGGTGGAGGAAACCGGAGGACCCGGAGAAAAAAAACCGACCTGTCGCAAGTCACTGACAAACTTTATCACATAATGTATCGAGTATACCTCGCCCTGAGCGGGATTCGAACTCACAACTTTAGTTGTGATAGGCACTGATTTACACGGCTAGTTGTAAATCCAACTGTCATACGATCACGACCACAGCGGCCCCCTGTTTTATAATTTTCTCCAGTGTCTAATGATCTATATTGATAACACAACGCTACATACGATGGAGGAAAATAGAAATAAATCATGAAATATCCATTTCCATTGCAACCGTTTTTTTGTTCTTCTACTTTGGTTTACCCTCCAGGTATACACTCTAACGAACAGAGACATTTTACAGATAGTAAGATAATATTTCCTGTAAGATAAATACGGTCTGTTCATCTCATTTGATTATAGTTATCATCTGACTTGATTTCTATCCATATTTGTAAGATTACTTGTCAGTATTTTTTTTTTCTTAGTTGATGACGCCGCATCTAGAAAATAAAATTATATTTACCAAATCACATGAAAGTGACCTATACTTAATAAGCTCAGATGTAATGTTTATGGACAGAAGAATATGGTACTGTGGTCACATTTGTGTGTTTGTCCCAAGTCAATACTTTCCTCCGTATTATTTCTCTTTGTTTTCCTTGTGTTGTCTCCAAATAATGATTAAAATTAGTGTGAATGATTGTAAATGTTGATGTATGAATGATCTTCATGTTGTTGATTAATATGCCTAGACTTGCATGACTTTATATCTTGCTTATATCTTATATATGGAGGCTTGTATGTATTGCTGTATTAGTGCATTGTCATGAAATGATAAACACAAAAATACCACACTGTCGGAACTTTTCCATATTTTATCGAAAAATAGTAGAAAAAGAGACAAAATTTATATATTTACACATATAGACAAGACCAAGCTTGGTGCAAACACTTCAATTAAAGGTGGCGGGGTCATACTAATGATCAATTCTATTATATTTGTGATTAAAATAATGAATAATGTATCCAATATTGACGTGTGTGTGAGTGTATTTGCGTCTTTTTTGTTTAATTTTGTCTCTTTTTTTTTTTTTTTTTTTTTTTTTTTTTTTCTNTTATTTATTTATTTATTTATTTATTTATTTATTTTTTGCTATACACAAAATACAGAAAAAAACCTATGAAACCAAATTGTACAAAAGAAAAGTTTCATCACTTCTATTAGGTATGTCAAACCATTGTTAGATGTTCTCTTATTACTGCCATTCCGAACCACTGGTATTAGTTACATGATACACTTATATCAGATGTGACGATAACGACGTACAACCTGTCAACAAATTTGATATTGTCCGTATTCAACCTAATCTTTAATTAGCAAATGCTTGTTTCCTTTGAACACATAATGCTACCAAAGTCATTCATTACTATAGTTTGTCATAATATTTACAGAAATGATTTGAAACTCAACTCTATTGAATTCGTCATTTGTTGACTCTATTGTTATAAGCATGACAAATATATATAACGAGCTAAGCTTCCTACAATAAGCTTGGGTTATTATGTTTCTATAATTATAATATCAGCCAATATCCGATTGTACAAAAACAGGAGAGATATATTCCAGTCTTTATTGGATAATTAGAACATATTATGGCATGGATAAAGATGAATAAGGGATGGACCTAAATCACAAATTGAAACCAAAAAAAGTTTGGTTATGCAACGTCAATGCCATCGGTGTTATCTATGGACAAGAATCAGATTTATGATAAATAAGCTTGGTAATCATACGTCGTCTGATTTTCGTTCACGTTCAGAAGTACTCTTTATGAGTCTTTTTGTTTTTAAACATTTGTTGATGTTGCGTATTGATAAAAAAAAACAAAAACAAACAACAATTCCAAATCCAATGGAAAAATCTAATAAACAGAAACAAACTGGATACCCCCAACACACACACATATACACGACCGATCACTTTCCTTGTTTGGTACAGACACTCTGATAAAAAGTGGCGGAGTTAAATTACTTTTGTGTTCCTAGGAACGGGTTGGACAAAATTTAATTCGTCCTTAAAGCTTAAGTGTAAATTAAGTTCAATAATAAATTTAATAAATGTTTGTTAAACCCAGTCTATAATTGTTGTGTACTAAGTATACGTTTTCATAGAATCAATATTTATTTCTGGAGTTGAAAAATAAAAAAACAAACAAAAAACAAACATATCACACCGTTCCAAAATCTAATCTACCAATCAATATTAAACCATAGACACAGAGGCAATATGGACACTACTAACACACAAATACATGACCGCTCACTGTACTAACTTGATACAGTCATCTAAAAAAGAGTGGCGGGTTTGAATTATATTTAGCAGGCCAAAATCCCCTAAGTGAGATGATTAATTTCGGTTACATATAACATGTGTCTTGCACATTTCGCAAAGAAGAGATATGTGATCATTGTATCAATGTTTCATACACTTCATACGTTTGTAATGGTGCAAACTCGATTTAAATTTGAGTTAAACCTCAGTTAATTTCTAATTTTGACATACAGTTTCTATCGAGAACTTATGCTAATATAGATGGGGGTCGTAATGGAAAAGTTTTACTATTCAATTATGTATGATATCTATTATAATGTTTTGTTTATGTTGAAATGTAAGAAGAGTTTTAAGATACCAATGGGGTAATCAGAATCCGCAAATCGAAAGGACAGACAACACAATGGCTATTTCAGAAACGTTTTGTACGTTTGTTTGTCTATAAAAGAAATGGGTAAAATGATTAGATCACTCTCCCAATTGTTACTGTACAATGTGATTATACAATCAAATTGAAATTTAGATTGATTGATTTTGATTTTTGGTGTTTAACGCCTCTTTCAGCAATATTTCACCTATATAATGGCGACCAGTTTTAGTGGTGGAAGAAGCCGGAATACCCGGAGAGAACCACCGATCATGGGCAAGTAACTGGTAAAC
>MJUT01032536.1:320497-333919 GCA_002080005.1 Gigantidas platifrons
AGAGTTCTATTGAAACGCTCAACTTGCCCGTCTGATTGTGGGTGATAGCCAGTAGTCCTGGTTTTGTCAATGTTGAGGATTCGACACATTTCAGAGATAAATTTGGACTCAAATTCCGGTCCTTGGTCACTATGTATCTGATTGGGAGCACCAAATCTGCTGATAATCTGGTCAACCAGGATTTCTGCAACCACAGGAGCAGTATGAGATTTCAAAGCAAATGCCTCTACCCACTTTGAGAAATAGTCACTCACCACTAAGATGTATCTATTTCCTCTTTCTGATAATGGAACTTCAAAAATATCCCTTGCAACTTTCTCAAAGGGATATCCTGCCCAATGGGGCTGTAATGGTGCACGAGCTAATGGAACTGGATTCTTCCTTGCAACACACTTTTCGTACCTTGCTATGAATTCGGCAAAGTCAGTTTTCATTCCATACCAACAGAACCTATCTGCTGTTTTGCCGTATGTCTTCGCAACTCCTAAATGCCTTCCTACAGGGCTACTGTGAAGGCTGGTTAGTATATCATTCACCATCGATGCAGGAACAATAAGTTTCCATTTAAATGTTGATTTCTTTTCGGCCTCCCACTTCATGTATAAGTTCCTGTTATAAATGACAAGTTGGTCGAATTTGCTCCATTAATTGGTCTATAACCACTACACCCTTCCCCTCTACCTCTCGGAGATCTGGTCGTTTACCACCAATATCCCAAGAAAGGACATGTTGTAAATCCTCATCACACTCTTGGCGGTTCTTAATCAGGTCTAAACCATTATCTCCGGATGCAGTACCTTGTTCATCCAAGGTTCTAGAGCTGCCACACGCTGTTCCAGAACCAATATCTACAGTACATCGCCTAAGGTTTCTTTGATTTGGAACTTGGTTACTCACCATGCAAAGTGTTCTTTCCTCGACCCCTTTGTCGCTGTCACCTTATAAGCATGGCAGTCTTGATAAACCGTCAGCATTTCCATGCTCCTTTCCTTCCCGATGTTCAATGTCGAATTCGTACTCTGACAATTCGGTAATCCATCTTGCGATTTGGCCCTCTGGTTCCTTTATGTTGAACAGCCATTTTAGTGCCTGGTGGTCCATATAAATAATGGCGTAATTGCTTAATAAAATATACTAATGCTAGCAGTTCCTTCCGGGTGGTGCAATAATAACTTTCAGACTTACTTAGGGTTCGACTAGCATATGCAATAACAGTTTCCCGACCATCTTTGATCTGTGATAAAACAGTCCCTATCCCATAATCACTTGCGTCGGTGTCAATTATGAACGAGCAGTCATCGCGTGGAAAAGAAAGAATGGGTGCAGTTGTCAGTGTCCTTTTTATTTCCAAAAAGGCTTCGTGACACTTTTCATCCCATACGAATGCTACGTTCTTTTGAGTTAGTCTGTAAAGAGGAGATGCAATCTGTGAAAACCCGGCAACAAATCTTCTATTGCAAGATGCAAATCCTAAATAATTTTGAACTTCCAATGCCGATGTTGGTGACTTCCACTCCTTTATATCTTTAATTTTCGATTCATCTGGTTCTATTCCTTTTACAGAAATTATATGGCCCAAACAGTTGATTCTTGATTGAAATAAATGACATTTTGATGGTTTCAATTTTAACTTGGCGTTTCTAATTCATTGAAAAACTTTACCTAGACGTTCCAAATGTTCATCAAATGTATGGCTAAAAATTATGATTTCATCCAGGTAGACCAAACACAAATCCCACTGTAATCCAGCAAGCACGGTTTCCATAAGACGTTGAAAGTACTTGGGGCACCACATAGTCGAAACGGCATAACGTTGAATTCGTACAGACCCCAATTGGTCGTAAATGCACTTTTATCTTTACTGATAGAATCCAGCTCAATTTGCCAATATCCGCTAACTTGGTCCAATGAAGAAAACAATTTTTCCCCTTCCAACGCATCCAGTGTCTGATCGATTCGTGGCAAAGGGTATGCATCTTTTTTGTTACTGCATTTACTTTGCGGTAATCGATACAAAATCGTGTGCTTCCATCCTTTTTAGGGACTAGTACTACTATAATTCCTTGGTTCAACACGGCATCAATGTGTTCTTTGATTTCCTTTTGTTTGTGTAGTGGGACTCGTCTAACTCCTTGCCTGATGGGTACACTTTCACCAGTATCGACATTGTGCTGTATCATTGACGTTCGTCTTAAATCCCCAGGTCCCTGAGAAAATATATCTGAATATTCTTCAGCTAGATCGGTTGCAACCCAAACTGACTGCTTAGCTTCTTCTTGTCCTATACTCAAAGTCAGGTTTACTCTCCCCATAATTTCAAGGGGATCGCCGTTAGCAGATACCACTTTATGTTGTTCTTTTACCAACTCAAGATGGCCAAGAACAGTAGTGCTGCCACCCACTGCACACCTAGTCTTGTCCCTTGTAGGCAACTCTTTGCAAATTTTGTCCCACAGGTCTTTACTGATCAGTGTAAAACCTGAGTTGAAGGTATTCCAGTCGTGATGTTAGTAGACACAGGGTCTACTAACATCACGACTGTAATACCTTCAACATTACCATTGCATGCGATGGACATACCTGTGTTTAAGCAGTCATTTTCGATTCTAATGTCGGTGATTTTGTGAGGGTCCAATGTTTCGGCTGATGTGTGACCCTTCACACCAGCCAATCTTAGTTTCCCTATTTTTGTTGATCCGGACAGTCCCTACTAAGATGTCCATTTTTCCCGCCGTTCCAGGAGCTTATACTGGAATTTGACCCTTGTTGAAAGTTTGGGGCACCATCACTGGGTTTTTGACATTCTCTACTTGTATCACCATTTTCCTTTCAGTTCGAGCATTGTACAACCCTCGGACCCCTTCCTCGCCCACGTCTCTGTCCTCTGTCAAACTGTCGTGCTTCTTGATCATCTTTCATCATCTTTAACATCTCTGACATTAACCTGATCAACTTGTCTGTTCTGTTAGATGCTATATTTGCACAAGCACCAACATTTTTTCTGATTTAACAGCAAGGACCTTGGATTTTGGACTTTTATTTAAATTTTTGACATCTTTGTCCAAGGCCTCCCATTCTAAGGTCATTCTTATTGCCTCGTGAAGAGTTTTGGGGTTTGCATGCCTAACTTTGAGTGCCAACTCAGTTTTGTCAAGGACTCTCAAAAACTTATCCTTGGCTAATTCATCTCTGACAGAATTTGATAATGATGGATAGGCTTTGTGAGCCAATGTGCCAATGGAATTTCCCAGTTCTAAGTAACTTTCGGTCTTTTTTTCTTTCCACCCATAAATTCAGACTTGCACAAGTCTGGTCTTGTTGTAGTATCGAACCTGGTACCAAATTCAGTCGTGAGCTTTGTCCAGTCCTTCTTAGTTTCTGTTTCAATGTCACTTATTGCTTTCCCTGCAGTCCCCTTCAACCTTACAATTATAAACTTGCATTTTAAATCATCATCCCAGTCATTCAGGGAAGCACAACTTTCTAATTGAAATAGCCAGTCTGACCAATCTTCTTCTCCCGTGTAGATATCAGGAATAACAACTGGACGCTTTGTCTTGCTGCCTTGTTGGGCTTCACCAACAGCACCCTCAGCAGGCTGATCATGGGCTTCCTCTGCATCTGACATTATGACTGCGCAAGGAAAATAAGTATTTCAAAACACAGTAATAACTTCAAATCTGGAACACACCCACCAAAATATGAACTAAATAACAACAATAATATATATTATCAAGATAGACAGGAGTGTTACCTGAGCTGCCACCTGCTGCCCAAGTAATGAGTAAATCTTAATAATAGAAAAATGTATAACGTAACTTTAATTGTATGAAAAAAATACATGAATTTATATAATATTGAAGGATAACTTCCGGTAGCGCCATATTGACGTTCATCAAATTCAGCTCTGTAAAATCTATGATTATCAGGTGTTTCCAACCCTTACACTCATTATTTATTCTGATTTTCATATAATTTCTCATTGATACTTTGTACTCTGCAGCTTAATATGACCAGTCTAGTGCTTTTTGCTGTTGGGTCTTCCCTCTACACCCTCAGCTAAACTCTTTGTTTACATTTTGTACTTCCGGTTTGTTACTTCCGCCAAACACGATGAAGTTTTGCTGGACCTTTGAATTACCTTGCATAGCTTTGATTTGGAAAGGGATGACAAAGACAGATGTCATTGAAAATAAAATAAGGTTAGTGAAGCCAACACATGTTACACACTGTACTATGTTCATAACATCCATGAAAGAAAACCTTGGGAAAGCAAAAGGCCTCGTAACAAGAGACAAAACAACCCTGCTATACTTATGCAGCCTCCTCTTAGCAGAAACCATTGAGCCTAACCCGGGACCTAGAGGACCTAAATTCCCATGTGGCCACTGTGATAAGGCAGTGAAATGGAGCACACCAGGAGCTTGTTGTGATACCTGCAACATATGGTACCATCAAGAATGTCTATGTATGAATGACAACATTTACCATGCACTCAAGAACGTAAGTTGGGAATGTATACAGTGCGGATTACCAAACTTTGCTACGTCACTGTTTGATACAACGCTTTTTGAGACCTCAGATTATTATGAGTCCCTCATCCATGAGTCAAGAACCGACCACACTGACAGAGATATCAGCTTCAATACACCGCAAGCCACATCATCACCAAACAGAATCACCAATAGCAAGAACACTAAAACAACAAGACTATCCCTATCAACCACTTCACCAGATTCAAATCTTCTTGTTACATCAGATGAGAACGACTTGCACCATCCAAGCTTCACAAACACAGATCATCAGATAATACAGAAGAGTAACCACCAGAGAGATGACCTTCCACTTAAAGTTTTAGTACTCAACTGCCAATCAATTGTAGACAAGCGCCCACAACTTGAAAACATCATAGAATCAACAGGGGCCGATGAAATAATAGGTAATGAATCATGGCTAAAGGACCACCACTTATCTACGGCTATGTTTCCTTCGGACTACAGAGTATTTCGTAAGGACCGAAAATCACGCCGAGGAGGAGGAGTATTTACATTAGTATCCAACAGATATGAATGTATGGAGCCAGAGGAACTAAAAACAAATGACCAGTGCGAACTTATTTGGACACGAATTAAGATCACAGGCACAAACGATCTATATATTGGATCAGTTTACCGACCACCCGATATAAATGATACTGAATACATTGCTAATCTCTACACCACCTTGTCTAGAATACCGCAGTAAGCCCACATTTGGCTCGGAGGAGACTTTAATTTGGGAGACATAAATTGGGAAGATGAAAGTATTAAACAGCATGCAGCAAAGCCGGGGTTATCGCAACAATTACTTGACACCAGTAAAGATCATTTTCTCACGCAAGTGATTATGGAACCAACAAGAATCACAGAGACTTGCGAAAACACATTAGACTTGTTTTTCACCAACAACAACACACTAGTCAACAGAGTCAAAGTAATACCTGGGATCTCAGACCATGAGTCAGTACTCATAGAATCCAGCCTGAGGCCAATGAAAACCAAAATTCCAGCTAGAGAAGTCTACCAATACAACAAAGCAGACTTTACCAGCCTAAAAAATGGACTCAAAGATATGGAAAAGGAACTGATAGAACTGACAGAATCTAATCAACTTGTCGAAAAAATCTGGACAACTTTCAAAACAGCATTCCTGAAACTCATGGAAAAACACATACCGAAACGGACAATCAGAGGCAATAAGACCCGCAAACCCTGGATAGATAGAAAAGTGAAGACAAGCATACGAAGGAGGAACAAACTCTACAGTAGGATGAAAAAGACCAAAAATGCAGCAGACATCAGAAAATACAAAGAGAGTAAGCGAAAGGTACAGAAAGCAGAACGTAACTCATATTGGAACTACACCAACAACATCATTGAAGTAGGAGATGACCAGAATCGACAACCGAACAAACAGAAGCGTTTCTGGAATTACATCAAGTCACTTAAGAAGGATAACACTGGAATAGCCCCACTGAAGGACAACGGTAGATTATTTAACACCGCAAAGGACAAAGCTAACATCTTGAACAGACAATACCAATCAGTATTTACTAAAGAAGACAGCCAGACTGTACCTAAACCCACAGGACAACAATACCCACAAATGTCCGATATTACAATCACTACAGAAGGCATCTATAAACTACTGCAGAAGTGCAACCCCTGCAAAGCTTATGGACCTGACAAAATATCAGCAAGAATGCTTAAAGAATGTGCCTTAGAACTAACACCACTACTATGTACCATTTATGAAGTCAGCCTTACATCCGGCACAGTACCGAAAGACTGGAACCACGCAAATGTCACAGCAATATTTAAGAAGGGAAGTAGATATGATGCAAGCAACTATAGACCAGTATCGCTTACATGCCTGTGTTGTAAATTCCTTGAACACATCATCGTCAGCAACACACTGAAACATCTAGACACCTACAAGATACTAACCGATTGCCAGTACGGTTTTAGGGCAAGGCGAAGCTGTGAAACACAACTGATTACTTTATGTCACGAACTCGCGACAGCACTAGATAAAGGACAACCGACAGATATGATAATACTTGGCTTTTCCAAAGCCTTCGACCATGTACCACACAAACGTCTACTCAACAAGTTACATCACTATGGAGTAAGAGGTCAAACACACCAATGGATAGAGTCATTTTTATCAAACCGTACCCAACAAGTCATCATTGAGGGAGAATCATCCGAAACAGTACCTGTAATCAGTGGAGTCCCACAGGGGACAGTACTAGGCCCGTTATTATTCCTCCTTTTTATAAACGACCTTCCGGACAACATAACATCTAAAACCAGGCTCTTCGCAGATGACAGCATAGTATACCGGACAATACTAACTGCTACAGACACAGAAATCCTACAGGATGACATCTACAAACTAGCAGAATGGGAAAGAATTTGGGAAATGAACTTCCACCCGCAGAAGTGTAGCGTACCAACTGCAACAAGATCACGCTCTCCAATCCATCACCCATACACACTCAAGGGACAAGTACACGAAAGATCACAGAGCACCAAATACCTAGGCGTTGACATCCAATCCGACCTATCATGGATACACCACATTGATAGAATTACGAAGAAATCCAATAACATGCTGGGATTCTTAAGACGCAACCTGAGAACATCAAACCAGGAGACCAAAACGAATGCATATGTCGCGATGGTACGATCCAACCTTGATTATTGTGCAACAGTATGGAACCCACATCAAAAAGACCAAGTGAGGAAAGTTGAAATGGTACAACGCCGTGCAGCCCGTTATGCCACCAACCACTACAGAAACACCAGTAGTGTGGGCAGCATGCTAGATGAATTAGGATGGGAAACCCTAGAGAACCGTAGAAAGAAACTGCAACTGACTATGATCTACAAAGTTGTCAACGATCTTGTAGACATACCTTGCCACCAATACCTAACACTGATGACAACCAGGACCAGATCAACACATACCAAGAAGTACCAACAGTATTCCACGAAGACAAACAGCCTAAAGTACAGTTTCTTCCCTTGAACAGTTCCAGTCTGGAACTGTTTACCAGCTTCAGTCGCTGAGGCCCCCTCTTTGGTATCCTTCAAGAGGGAGCTCTCCACAGTTTCTATCTAAACTTTACTTCTTCCATTTACCCAGTAAGTCAAATGATGGGCTAGAGCTGTGCCGGCGGGGATTCAGTCCCTGGTACCGCCACGGAAGCCGGATTGGTCTAGGCCAGATGATTGGAAAGTAAATGGAACCTCTTTTTCTTTATTTTCTTTTCTCACTTTATTAACTTTTACAGTCTATTTAACTATACGATACTATTGCTATGCTTTATTATTTGGTTATTCTTCAAAAATATTTCTTGCGCCCACCGGAAGCGTTGAGTATTGGTCAAGTGTGACAGTTCAACGTACCATGTAGATGTAGATGTAGATATAAAGGATATATCCACAAACCAATTCAATTGACACCGGAAGTTCAATTTACATCAAGTCTTTTCCTCTTGAAGTCCTAGGTTCCCTCCTCGGTAGCCTCAGAATCACTACTGTCTCTCGTTAACAACTCACTTTTTGTGTAACTAATCTCAGCTTTTATTGTTGTCACTAATTTTTCAAACCACTTATGTTT
Organism: Gigantidas platifrons; assembly: GCA_002080005.1. Taxonomy (NCBI): domain Eukaryota; kingdom Metazoa; phylum Mollusca; class Bivalvia; order Mytilida; family Modiolidae; genus Gigantidas; species Gigantidas platifrons. The sequence goes on from MJUT01032536.1 coordinate 328,664, forward strand.
GATGGTAGATGTGCCATGCAATCAATCCGTCATATAATTCACGAAAGCTTGCTTTATAAGTATACTTGTACTTTTTCCCTCTTTTAACTTTACTCAGTCTCCACACTGAATTGTGCCAAGAAATAGTTCTACAACCCTTTAGATGTCCGTCTTGCTTTTCACAATTTTCGAATGAAAGCTTTGAGTTCAAAATTTCGATTTCACTTTCAATAATTTTTTGATCATTTGCAAGTTTGATTTCTGACTGTTTGTATTTATTATCTGGTTGATTTGATGCGGAATATTCCCTGAACTTCCGTAGACTCACTGGTGGAACTGTAATAAAACCAATCAGTGGATTTTTTTCTTTCACAACCTGTTTAAACTCTAAAAGTTCCAGAAAAACATCATCAGCTTTAACACCAGAATAAAAAAAGTTCCTTCGACGGCAATTTTAACAATGATCGGAAAATATTGGTTGATATTTTCAGCCTTCATTTGTTCAAGAAATTCTTCTTGTAACCTTTTCACTGTTGCACCTCTGACAATACAATATTTCAATAAAAAGTTATGTGGCTGATTAAATATCCTTCCGTTATAGAAATGATTCCCTCTAGAATATGTTACTACATGTACATATGCTTAAGGTTCTCTCTGATCCTCGGCACTGCCACCACTAAAACTCATGTGAAGTTGCGATAATATTTATTTACAAGATATATACACAATAATAAACGATTGGTTATAGCAAATAGTATACAACATTAACAGTTCAACTTGGCAAATCGTCAACACGACCTCAACAATCAGAATCCAACAACGAAGGCTCAAACGCAGCAATTCACTTTTAGCGCCCGTTTACGACAATCCGTCTCAGTATTTTCGGCAACGGTCAACCTAAATACTGGATCGTTGACCCGAACCCGGAACGCAACATACATATATTGTATATTTAGACCCTTTGGTTTACTGCCTCCCAAAGACTTTTACCTTATTTGGCTTTCCAATCTTTTGACTATAAGTGTACCTGATGAACGTGTCGTGTGCACTTTTAACATACTAGTTGTTAACCTAATGAACGTGTCGTGTGCACTTTTAACATACTAGTATTTAACCAGTTCATAATGTTAGTAAAGCATATCTCAACATACTTGCATATTTTCTTGCAGTACATGTATTACATTCATCGGTCCAGTCCCGGAATCAATAGTGTGTGTGTGTGGGAGGGGGGGGGAGTCATTGTCCAATCAGATGGAGAAAATATGCAAGCAGTTAGAAACTCATAACACAGGTAAGAGAAGTATCGCTTTAAAAACGGACAAAAACATTTTAATAACATTAAATTTGGGCACTTATATTCTGACAAGACAAAATGGGGTGATGCAATTGATGAGTCCCCCTGTTAAACTCTGGAGATTTCAACGTAGATGTCCCGAGGGAGACCAGCAGAGAGGATCTCACAGGAAGCAGTGAGAATATTATTGCATCCGTTGCGCACAGTGATTCGGAACTTGCAATGGAATTGTAGAGATCTCAATATAAACTTTATTGAAAAAACCTTACTAGTCTAAGCTCCAACACATATAAAAAGAATATTATTAATAAAAAAAAAATATGTTAACAGTGTATAGATTGGCGGAGATGAACGGGCAGTAGGAGTATCAACAACATATGTTTTCATAAATAACGTTTAACATTTAGCCGTGTTGATCTGAAAAGCTGATTTACAGCCAGTTACTATTCACATATCTCGAGAAACACTCGTTCAGTAAATATATCATGAAAATATCCTCTAAATCCTTCTGAGGTTGACATAGTAAAAGATCAATTACCAGCTGCACACATGCGAGACTTTAACGGTCACATACCCTAAAGGGGCAGTCAATCTATGAACAGAAAGAGGAAACATTAAATTGACGAATTCTTAAAATATCAAAAAGGCTTGTGCCGAAGTGTTCTTTTAAGACAGATGACCTCTTAAAAGAGGCTCAATTCATATGAAATGTTCTATGACGGGACAAGACAAAAGCGACCTTTTAACGCAAGTGACTGATTAATAAATGTCACCACATAGGCAGGTTTGACTGTACATAATTATGTTTACATCTGTGAAATGAGATAGATTCGGCCATTGATATTGAAATTGCAGACCCCTTCTGTGGGATTTGTCATGGCAAGTTCATGATGATTTGTGTGGAGGTGATAATTTTCCAAGTACCTCTTTAAAAACTGACATTTCAAAAGACACAAAACACGCAAGATTTTAAATTTGATCAAGCTAATTACATATGTAGGCATTATATGAGCAGTTATGTTGAGAGCTTTGAAAAAAAATAATTCGGACTCCTTTTAAAAATTGAATAATTACATTACTTCCATTTTTCATTGGAATGTTACAATATGATTGGTTATGAAGTGGTCACATGATTATAAAAGAGATGTTTCATATCCCAATGAAACTCAAATCCGGACTTGCACGTGCCTCCATGACGATGTCAGATGTAAACAATCAATGGCGTAGTAATTTCCAACAGCAAATAATCTAACACAAATAAAATTCACAACGAAACATTCAACTATATTAAATTTTGGTGTGATTTAAATATAATTATAAGAATTGAATGCATTTTTTTAAGTTTCATTGGGGTATGAAAACGTTGATCGAAGCACATTTTCAACATGAAGCGCTACCGCGCTTCATTGAACATGTACTTCGGTCAACGCTTTCATACCCCAATGAAACTTCAAAAGAATGCATTCAATTCTTAATAGCTGAAAAAACAAATAATTCCAAAGATCTGGCCAATCCTACTTATCTGGTACACCTTGGTGTGACGATGATAGAGGTGAATCTCTTCTACAAGGCTGAGCTATGATTAAAAAAAACTACGATATTCTTGGCAACTTCCTATCTTCTGGTCGAAAGCAATAGGGATATTAATATTTAAAAAAGTCATGCACCAATTAGCATACTTTGGAATTATGTGTGAAAAATCAAAGGTAAAAAATATCAATTCCAATTTTCTACATGTAAAAGATTATCAGAACTTTTGAACTCCGAAAAAAGACATTTCAAATAAATTAAGCGAAGCATATTTTTTTTCTATAAAACAAAAGATCTCCAGCTGAAATAAGAGTTTGCAGATACCAAAGGGGTATTCAGAATTCATAAATCGGAGAACAGGCTACACAATGACCAAAAGAAAAAGAACAAAAGGACAAACAACTATCTACAAAACACTACACAGAAAACTCAGGCGCTCTGGTGGCACCCGTCCTATTGCTCTAGTTACAAACCCGGAGATAAGTCACGAGAAAATGATCTGGGAGTATCATTAGGATTTATAGAGTATTAAAATAAAATAAGAACGACACTTAAGTTTGGAGGAATATAACAGAACTTATTCATTTTAGGAATTTCAAACATCTCTGTTTAAGGTGCATGATACTACACTACAAAACCCTGGCGACATGCATTACCAACTTCTTAAACAACTTCCAGAACCAAAGCTCCAAACACCTTTAGTTAGTTCTGCTGAACAATATCTGGAAACCTGAAGAGTTGCCATCCAGATCTAAATGGGAAAAAATTATACCAATTCCAAACCCAGCAGACGATTGCTCTGAGCAGTCAAACTATCGAACTATTGCCCGCATAAATTACGTTTGTAAAACCATGACAACAATGGTCCATGGTCGTCTTCCTCGTTAGGTTTCAAGGGAGAGGATATGTAACCAAACTGGGAACAAAATTGATATCCCCATTTTCTGTACAAAGTCATACAAATGACATGTCTTGTTTTTGGTTGATTTCGATTGCCTGCTTATGTTTACAATTAATACTTTCAATTTGTTTCTTGAATTGTTTTGATGAGGATGCCAATATTTTTTCTCAGTATCGGACCCCCGCGATATTAATTTCCGTGTTCGCCATAATTCTCATTTCTTAAAACATGATTTTCCTTTTTAAGACAACCATATGCTATTTTTCAGTTGATGATAATGATAGCTCAGATTCACAAAAAAAACCCGCGATCAGTCCTAATAACTACGTCTTTATGAAAAAGACTTGAAATGATAGACGTCAATTAGCTTAAGATAGAATATGTCGTTAAAGCTCTGCAATTGTAAAAAGGTTAACCTCTTGTTTAAGGGTCAGACGGCGTGTGAAATTGATGCAAATACCCATAAAATTATGATTCTTTTGTGGTAACAACCATTCATTTACGCAAATTGTGTTTCAATATTTGTGCAATTGTCAAGAGACCCAAACTATTGTACGGAAGGAATACCACATCGGACAGTTACATTATATTTTAAAAGCGTTCTTTAGCAAAGAAAATTGTTAAATTGACTTCTTGATTGAACATCGTACAACACAAATTAGTTACAAAATTGATGAAATGGGTAGGCTTAATATCTAAGTGTTGCCCACAGGCAGTTCTCAGCTCGTTGCTCAGTCTTATGAATAAGAAATGAAAAGTTGATGTCGACAAACTAACTATTAAGGATGAGATGATGGCAAAAATCTCTTGCCCTTCAATTATAGGTTTTTAGTTAAATTAAGATACATTATTTAGCTTCATTCAGGAAACAATTAGATTGGCGCAGAGAAGAAATTCAAAGTGACAAGATTTTTACTGGGGTTTAATCAAAAACATCTAAAGTAGTATATCAATATTTCCTTTGTTAGCCATAAAAACAATATAAAATAGACCATTTTGTGCTCAGTTATTCAATACTTATTCAAAGAAATGTAATTAAATAACATAAAATATTGAAACGGACATTGAGGTTGAAAAGGTTTGCTTTTTGTCATGTACAAACAGTGAACCTGACAAGAAATTAAAAAAAAAATACTTTCCAGTTGCATAAACATCAAAATACAGTTATTAATATGGATACCCCAGAGGTGCATTTCTGAATTTAACTTTTTCAGTGGTGCTCTATCCCAAAACCCAAAATGAAATGTAATTTATTGAAGAGTAGGCAAAACCTAAAACGTTAAAATCTACAGCCAATCTCGGCTATTAAAGACTCTCTATGCCTGAGAGATATAAAAGAGACAAAGTTTAGTTTTAATACAATGTGAGTACTTATTCTAGATATGAATTAGGCTGATCTTTTGGTGCCTCGTGGTGATGATTCTAATATGAACATTTAGATGTATTTTTTCCTTACGGCCATGTTCTTTTTGTTTTGTTGTTGTTTGTTTGTTTTAATTTGTTTTATATTTGTTTGGGGTTTTTTTCTTTTTGTTTGTTTGTTCGTTTTTTT